>JAVQJF010094670.1:0-11806 GCA_036023855.1 Gadopsis marmoratus
TGAAGCTTTAAGATTTTCCTTCACTGGAACTATGGGGCCAAGGCCGACCCCAGAAAAACAACCCAATAGCATTATGCCTCCTCCACCGAACTTTACAGTTGGCATAATGCAGTCAGGCAGGTAACTTTCTCCTGGCATTCTCCAAACCCAGACTCGTCCATCAGACTGCCAGATAGAGAAGCGTGATTCGTCACTCCACAGAACACGTTTCCACTGCTCCAGAGTCCAGTGGCGGCGTGCTTTACACCACTCCATCTGACGCTTGGCATTGTGCTCGGCGACCCCACTCTGTAACTTTACATGGTCTGCCACTTTGTGGCTGAGTTGCTGTGGTTCCTAAATGTTTCCACTTTGCAATAATACCACTTATTATGATTTTATACACCTATGGCAATGGGACTGAATGAAACACCTGAATTCAATGATTAAGAGGAGTGGCCCAATACTTTTGTCCAGAGTGTATTCAGATTCAGGTCAATAGAAATGCTTTTTGGTATGGGCCATACTTGAATAAAACTACACATAAAAAAGGCAAATATTGTGGTGCTACAGAAGCATCATCAAAGACAAAAAAAACGAGTCGTTCGCTATGTACATGATCACTCTCTTGTTTACTCATTCATTACTCTGTATTTAATACACAAAGTAGTTTTCTGCTTTTCAGCAGTGAATAGAGATTTCAGACACTAATCATTATCATTTCGCATCCTCACAAGTGTTGAGTTGAACAATGGTACTTTTCACATTTGAGAAATTGCATTGTGGTTATTGCTAGCAGAAGGTAGTGAAGAATAAAATGGCAGAATGTACATATAGTTAGTTATTGTTGTATCTTTTATTGGGTGGAATAATTTGGAGATAATCTTGTCCTGGGCATGAGCAAGACACGTTGGGCCTCCCCGGGTGAGTAAATGTTCTTGAGAATTACTGTCTTTTTATATAGCTATTTCAACTCCAGTATGTACATGGGTGCACCACTGGTGCCAGGCTACTAGCTAGCTAACTTTAGCTTCTATTTTCTACTCACTAGTTCAACCATTACCACTGGGAAACATGGTTAAAAACCTGTGTCAAAAAACATAGAGAAGTAGTCACAGCACATTGCAATTACATGGCTGGGTCAAGGGTTATGAGTTTAACTAACAAATAATGTTATTTGGCTATTGAGAATTGTATTAGCCTTATTTAACAGACTAGTTTATTTGTGTATAAAACTGAAATTTCAGTTTTGAGTTGTAATTCACAAGGTCAGGTTTCTGCTTCAATTTGATGTCAATATTGTCACAATATTAAAACATAAAATGATGTTCTGCAGCTGTTAAATGAAGCACTCTGTCAGCTATTTGTGTTATTTACTTGTAATAGTTGCATTATTGTGCTTGTCAACATTGTCAGATTACCTAGGTGAAACACTGAAATTCAATTATGGTAAGTAAATATGGTATGTAACTCCTTTTCTCCCTCCAACCTATACAGATTGTCAGACTCCTGCTCGCATGTTGGAGCATTTCTGTTTGCCATTGAAGATGGTGTTAAAATGAGAAAGATTGCATCCTGCACTATGTTGGTGAGGTGTTAATGGTTAATGCCATTGAATATCAAAAAGGTATTCAAATGCATGCCATTTACTTTTGTTTCAGTATGAGCTCTATGTAAGTCTACATTGCTGTTCTCTCTGCCTCTCACACTTTCAGATTCCTGCCACTCCAGTTGTGATGTTAGACTTTTATCTGCAAAATCTAGAACCCCACAACTAGATGATGCCAGCACAGGTGTGCAACACTAAGGGATGTAGATATTAAGTCTATTGTCTGTTCCGCTCTCCAGAGCGGAAGGTGGCGGTAATGCACCTGGATGCCAACTGCTGTAAAATTAGAAGAAGAAGGTGAGCAACACACAGTTGAGAGTCCCATAGTCAAATGTCCAAGAGTGAAGTGAGGATCAGAGACATATAGTCTGTTTTTCGATGCTTTACATAGAAAAAACATAGTGCTGCACTGATGTTCAGGGCGCCATATTACAGAGAGTTTGTCCCAAAGTCTGTGGGCAAGCTACCTAAACCACTAATTTTCCCTAATAAATACCTTGTCACAGCTGTAGAGTTTGTATGCTTTGTAGCATATGGACTTAATCAAAGACTTTGACGGCTGTGAAAGACTAAGTTGTAGTAACCTCCTTCAGTTTAGACGCTGTTATCCGTAAGGTAAATACAACAGAAGTGGGAATATCTGCTATTGACCTATGACACAAAGGTTATGGCTGTCTGGGAGTATGTTTGAGTGGTCTGTGTCTGTTTGGTTATTTGTGTTTCCTGTTTTATTTTGATATTCGTCCTGTGTACTTCCAGTCTTGTGCGAGTATGTTTGAGTGGTCTGTGTCCGTTTGGTTATTTGTGTTTCCTGTTTTATTTTGATATTCGTCCTGTGTACTTCCAGTCTTGTGTTTTCGCTTTATTGCTCGTCAGTGCAGCGTTCCTTTCCTAATTTGCTGCACCTGTCACCATGATCACAAAACTCCATGAGTGCCCCGAAATAACTTTATGGCACTATATAAACTGAATTAAATCAGTTACTAAGTATTTTAGTACAACCTTCTTCTATTGCTTCTGTTATGCATTACAGATATTCATAAAAGTATGAACAACTGCAGAGTGTGGCCCATGAGGGTTTCTCCTGTATGGACAGTGGACTGAATCCGAAGTGGTTAATGGGAGCCTCACCAGATGGAATGGTCACATGCAACTGTTGTGGAACTGGGAATTGTGAGAGGTAAATTAAGTATAGACATGTACTACCCTTTCACCATTCATGTTGTGACAACTCTTACATAACACAGTAGAGCAGGAATATAGGCATTATGACATGTGACTAATGGATCTGTTAGATCCAGAGAAGTAACTTAGTAATTTTATAGGTTAAATGCAAACATGTTGCCATTAATGTTTTAAAGACCTAAAAACAGCATGTGGTGCATGTACATAAGAGAAGTGAACAGATCTTAAAGCTGAAATTTTGAACCGGAGATGCCATGCAGAAGAGATTACTTTACTTTCATTGTCCACTTCAGGGCAAACAAGATGAGGCCCGTCCACCTGTTTGCTGGAGACCAGGGCTTCGGCCTCAATGATGAGGATGATGTGAAACTGGGCAGAAGCCATGTCTACTATTACGAAGTACAGCCTCAGCTCAACTTATTATTTGATGCATCAATACCAAATTATGTCATTTTTTTAAAGTGCAATATTATTTAATTATTACAAAAATATGTTAAGTCTTATTTGTATATCACCTCCAGCATTTAAATATCAAATATACATATGTCCAAATATTTGGAGGAAGACATGTGACTAATGTATCTGGGATTTGAGCAAGAAGTAATTTAGTAATTTTATAGATTAAATGCAAATATGGGACATGCTTACATTTTCACCTGACTAAGGACAAACGCACAACTGGCTCTTCTAAATCTTTAAAAAGTATATACACTTTATGTAGAATAGATTAAACAGTATACATCATGCATTTGTGGCTTTTGATTTACAGTTAAGAATACTGAATAAAAGCATAAGCTCTGCAGAATTAAATTTTTTTTTCTTGGTCATCCTGACCCTTTCTACATGACCACACACATTAGAAAGTATTCTCGTTTCTTCTACATCATATACAGATAGCTGGCTCTTCCCTGGTGTAAAAGTGGGCATATTCAATAAAGCACATTAGTATATGACAGTATTCCCTACATGGCCTTTTAATGAACAGTCTACAGATAGCTGGCTCTTCCCTGGTGTAAAAGTGGGCATATTCAATGAAGCACATTAGTATATGACAGTATTCCCTACATGGCCTTTTAATGAAGAGTCTACAATCATTGTAACCAAGTATCCAAATGCTTGCCTAAATGTGTCCTTAGTCCTGAGCTCACTAAACTCCACTGTTGCTTGATTCAGAACAGCCATAGTCATGTCTGTCTGGGAACCCTGCATTTGCATAGAATACATTTGACTAAGGGAGACAGATTAGTTCTATGATTTGCAAATTGGGGGGGGGAGTTAAAGGTGGTGGTTATTAAGTTGGATACAACTTCATTTATCTTTTTACTTCTGGAATCTCGGCTTACTCACTGAGGTCCAGCAATGCTGTCAGATCAGTTTAAGTTTGATCTGCCTCTCTGGACTTAAATCTTTCCTCTCGTATGATTCCTCGGTCATTGGTTTACCTTGCTGATAATCAAGATTGAACCATAGGAGCCCAGTCTGTGGTGTCTACATCTTTGACTTCACTCAGGCAGCCTAAATAAAATGGCAAAGTGACAGCTTGTTAATTGATAGTCTATGGTGATTTATCTTACCTAGTGTGGCAGGCCAGGGTCAGAGAGTCAAGACTCACCGTAAAAGCGGATGCTCAGAAGCCAGAGTTGCACAAAATAGGATTCTTTATTCAAAACATAAGGGAAACGGGTAGGGGAGCAAACTCGAACGCAAAGCTCCTACTGGTCAAGGAATGTTGCTGTCAAGTTGGGTGTGCTAGAATCTGAACGAATGTTGTGCTTTCATCAACCATGTCTGACTCCATGTATTGCTTTTTATAATTTTAGCATTAGGTTGAGAGGAAAATATTGGGGACTTTGTATAAAAATGGCTGTAATTCCTAAACCACATATGTCAAACTCAAGGCCCGTGGGTGGAATTATCTTTGGCCCGCACGATAATATCTAATTACTATTAGAGCTAGCCTGTCGGTATATTGCATGCACCACTAATACTACAAATCCCACAATGCATTACCAGTACATTGGCACATCAAATGAGGGTCCGCAAGCCCTTGCCCCACTCGCTCATCAGCAACTTTATGGAGCTAGTCACCTGTGATCAACTCAGCTATCTCTCTACCCAAAAAAATGGCTAAACGAAAGGTGGACTTTGAAAATGGGTTTTCAAGGCAGGTGGGAGGCAGAATATATGTTAGCATATATAAAGGGCAAATCTGTTTGTCTTGTGTGGCTGTGATGAAAGAATATAACGTAAGACGACACTATGAGACGAAATACCACGACAGGTACAAGCATCTGCACATGAAACAGAGGCTCCAGAAGGTAGAAGAGTTGAAAAGAAGTCTGGTGTCACAGCATGTTCACAAAAGCCAAATCACAAAGGGAGGCTGCTGTAAAGGCTAATTATATTGTGGCAGCAGAGGTCGCTAAACCCCTTTACCAAGGGAGAATTTGTCAAAAACTCAATGATGAAAGTTTGCAACGTTATGTGCCCAAATAAAAAGCAAGCATTTTCAAATGTGAGCGTGAGCAGAAACACCATTGCTGATCATGTACGTGAGCTTGCCACCAATCTACAACAACAGCTGGCAGGACAGGGAAAAGGTTTCATCGCATACTTCCTTGCTGTGGATGAGAGCAGCGACACTTCTGATACTGCCCAGCTGTCAGTTTTCATCCGTGGAGTGGACTTAAGTCTGTGCATAACAGAGGAACTTTTGGGATTAAGATCAATGCATGGCACAACTACGGGAAAATATCTTTTGGAAGAGGTATCCAGATGTGTAAATGAAATGGGGCTGCCTTGGGATAAACTTGTGGGACTGAAGACAGATGGATCGCCCGCCCCGCGATGTGCGGTCAAAAGACTGGATTGGTGGGCAGAATCCGGGAGAAGATGCGGGAGGAAACAGCGCAGGTGAGCTGACAGCTTATCACTGCATCGTACACCAGGAATGGTTGTGTGGCAAAGCCTTGAAAATGGAACATGTAATGAGCACTTAACATGAGCAGTTAACTTCATAAGAGCCAAAGGTTTAAATCACCGCCAGTTCGGGAAAAACACAACAGAGCTCCGGGATAAAAAGTTCCTGTGTGAAGTGGTGTTTCTGTGTGACATCATGAGCCATCTCACCAGCTTCAGGGGTGAGGCCATGTGATCAGACATTTATGCTGCAGTGAGGGCTTTTAAAACCAAGCTGCGCCTGTGGGAGATGCAGATGCTGCAAGAAAACTTGAGCCATTTTGCGTGCTGCCAAACTATGAAAGAGCAGGTCTCTACCGTCGTGTTCCCAAGTGCAGTTTGCTGATAAACACAACATACTTGGTGCTGACCTCACATGGCGATTTGCCAACTTTGAAGCCCAAAAAAGCAGGTTTGAACTGCTCAGCAATCCATTTGCAGCTGACATGGAAAGCGCACCAACCAACCTCCAAATGGAGCTGATTGAACGTATGTATGTGACACATTCAAGGCAAAGCATGACTCTGTGGGTCTTTGATGACGATAAACAAAACATCACACTTACTGATGAACACCATCCCTCAATCCTGAGGATTTCCTCAGCTCAGAGCCTAACCCCAAACATTGATGAATTTGTATCCAAGATGAGATGCCAAGTATCTGGCTTAGACTAGTGTGCATCACAGAGCAGCAAACTGAGCTTAAGTTATTTTTTGGGTGTTGTTGCTCTGTGGAAAAATTTATTGATTAGAAATTACTCTGGAAAAGTTGCAGATAGAGCCATAAGAAATTAACCCAACTGATATTTCATTTATTTAATGTTTAATGTTATGTATAGGCAATAACTTAAGCTTTGTTAGTTCCAGGTTCAATATGTGCAATAAGTTCATTTCAACATTGAACCAGTCCGGCCCTCGACTTGTACAGATTTTTTTATTTTGGCCTACTGTGTATTTGAGTTTGACGCCCTTGGCTTAGATAAAGAAATAATTTGTTAGTTGAAGGTTGATGAGAGAAAAGCTGTCTAAATATATATCAGGTTTTACAGTTGTTTCTAGGATTCCTGTGTTTGAAGATATGTTAGTACCAGTTGAGGGCAGGAGGTGCTGAAGTTTGAGATACTTGCAACTGAGATCTATAGGAATAGATGGCTCAGTAGAGCTGTGACTCTCTGCCAGCCTGGCTGCAATGAAACCTGGGGTTATTCTTATTTTCCTCTGTTAATGATGAGTAGTAGGCTGCTCTAGTGTGATGGAGAGCCTTTTTATACATTTTAAGACTACTGAATGTGATTCTTCCATGTTGGAACGCCATTTCCTTCATAGTTTTTGCAAAGTTTGCTTTAATTTGCGGGTTTTCGGGTAATACCATGGAGGTAACAATCTTTGTTTTTTTATCTTTTTTAAAGGGGCAATAGAGTAAAATGGGTGAGTCTGAATGAGTCTGTGGCACTATCAACAAGATGATCCAGGCTGGATGAGAAACTAAGAACAAGGCTTTCGAGTTATAATTTAGGTTCCTTATAATTTATAATTCAGAGTTATAATTCAGCCATCCTTAAAGTTAAATGTATAGCGGTTAATTACCCGCTGTAGTGAAGAATATAACAAAACTAGAAATGTAAAATTCCGTGGAAAGTTTATGTGTGCCTGAAGTGCAACTGCATGCTCAGAAATGGCTCTATCGATCTCTGAGAAATGTCATAGCACACCATTCCCAATCGGGCCTGATTTTTTGATGTACTTTGCACACATCTAGCGGCAATGGTGAGGGAGTTGAAAATTGGCGGCGGAAGAATAGTAATAAAAAGTGGCCAGCTCGGGGCCTGGGCCACCGCCCCAGAGCTGCTGTGCTGTGCGCATGGCGTCCTGGTAGACACTCGCTCTTGTCAGAAATGGCCCTGCTGCAGCGGTTAAAACACACGCGGCGTCTCCTAGCTGAGAGTGGAACAGACAATATACTCAATATCTACATCTTTCCATCTGCCTCAACCTGTTGGGGGAGGAGAGAGAGAGAGACAGTAGTTCCACATAGAGATGAAAATCAATAGTATTTCACCAACCTGACTTTGAGAGCTGTCAATCAAGCAGCGTTATAAACAGAGAGAGAGAGAGATGAACGGCTTTTAAACAGACATCGTTACACACACACACACACACAGAGCTCGTTAAGTAGCACCAATTAAACAGCTGATTGCTGCCGCGGTACAACACACGTTAAAACGGAGGAGGACAAAAGAGTAACCAGCTGTGATTTGGAAAATAATCTTTAAACAACTTACATCATGTTCTAGCTTCTTGCATAATATCTGCCTGGTTCCGTTACCGCGGAAACGGCCAAGCGGCCGGAGCAGACGGCAGCTGCAGACTGACAGCTGACAGCCGGGTCCCGGAGCTCCGACAGCCACTCGCTAGCATTAAGCTAACTAGCTGCTGCAATTTGCCACTTTATCCAAACTAAACAGAATCACAATAAAACTCTCCCAAACCACCATGGTTAGTCTCTCTACTGTCTCAAACAATGAACCGCTCTGGTTTGGCCGACAATAGTCCTTAAATCAACAAGTTAGATGATGTTTTGTCTCTCAATAATAAAAATAAACCGGTTAGATTCATTTCTCAGAATTGCCTTTGATGTCCTTTGATCTCTAGGTCCCGGAGCAATTGCATAGTGTGCCTTGTGCACCACACTTCAGGCACACAATGAACTGGGTTTAGCTAGAGCAGCAAAATACACAGCCAGAAACCCTGGCAACCGGAAATGAGGCAATCCGCTTACCGCAGTACGTCAGTAAGTAGAGTGGGATTTTGAACACATTTGGTATTTCCTAATCGGCCCTTTTTTACAGCAGGCATTTTGACTTGTCGTAGTAGGAAAAGCACAGGTGGAACTAATATTGTTAATGATGGCTCCACTCCATTTAAGAAACCCAGTAAACCATGCCCTAACTTTAAGCCTTTCTCAAAACTACAAGATGCTAAGTCATAATTATAAGAAAATGTCTCAGCTCTACACAGTGCAAAAAACAGTAAATTTGTTTTTATACAGTTTATCAGTTCATACACCTGTAGATTTCACCTGGTTTGACACTTGATATAATAATCATTTGAGATGTCAGGCTGGACAGATTTTCTAGACATAGTAACCATACATTGTTCCATACTGACAGATCTGGGTAGTAGGCGGACAAGCTGCCATTACTGCAGTAGCACCTCACTAAGCCCGTGCATAAGACTGTGTTTTAAGACTTCCACATTCACACAGACTACTTTCATCTGTGAAGACAGTTTGTTGACTGTGAACAACCCAAACATCTCTGCGTGTTCCGTTCACTCTGCTATTGCATTAATTGCCATGGCACAACACATAAATCAGCCACCAGATTTGTCTATACTTGCCAGAGCTATGTGCCACACATTCTGACAATATAAATTGAGTTTGTGTTTTTTTGCTTGTTTTTTAAATCTGCAGATCTTTCTCAAAGTGGAACTATCACTGGTCTCTTGTCTCCAATGGAGACTTCAGGAAACTCACCAGCAGCACAGATGAAGAGGGAAGAAACAAGCCTAAAATCAAATTCAAAATCGTCCCCCCTCTTCCCAAACCCAAAACTGAGCCTCCTCTGCTACTGCCCCCCAAGAAAACAGCTTCGCCCAAACCTCGCAGGCCAAAGCGCAAAGTAGAGGTGGATGTGTTCCGACTGTGTTGGAGAGAGTCTTGGATGAGTCTGAAGCCTCCAAAGTATCTTTACATGAAGACCAAAGAGTTGAAAATCAGAACCCCAGGATTCACAACCATAGAGCTGACTAACAACAGCAAGTATAAACCAAAAGGGTATGAATCAGAGGCTGAATGGGTGTCTTCTGCTGATAAATGGAGTCACTCCTGGAAACAGGTACAGAGAGAGAGAGAGAGAATAACAATTTATACTAATAACAAGAGCAGTAACAATAATAGCAGCAGGATGTTGAGCAGGAACACAGGGGCAGCAGGTGGTCTGCATTCACAGATCTAGACTGTATGGCTCCGGAGGCAGAAACACTCGCAGACAGCAGCAGAAGGAGAGAGAAAGGGAATCAGTCGAGTTAATAACAAGCATTAATAGCATAAGAGTGCATACACATGGATGGAGAGGGAGAGGAGGAGAGAAGAGCTCAGTGCATCATGGGAAGTCTCCCGGCAGTCTAATCTGCTATAGGATTAGTTTTATATGGGAGTTAAAGGACATATCCTGATCAAAGATAACTCCAATATTCCTTACAGTGGCTCTGTATGCCTGGGCTATGCTATCTAGAGAAACTATATCTTTAGATAATGTGTTTTGGGGGTGTTCCTGGCCAAGTACAATAACTTCAGTTTTGTCTGAGTATACCATAAGACAGTTTACCATCCAGGTCATGCTTGAAGTCTAACTAATTGATTGGTTTCATCTGACTTGATTGATAAATATAATTGTGTATTATCTGCATAACAATGAAAATGTATGGAGTGCTTCCTAATAATATTGCCTAGAGGAAGCATATATTAGGTGAATAGAAATGGTACTACTTACTCTACTACTTACTCATACACACAACCAGTAACCTTGGTGTGCATGGACGATTCATTTAATTTAGTGCCAATTAATTAAATAAATGTTCCAGTCCAGTATGGTATGAAATGCAGCATTACGATCTAACATGACAAGTACAACAAGACAAGTCCTTTATCTGATGCATTTAAAAGGTAATTTGTAACTTTCACCAGTGCTGTCTCTGTGCTATGATGCACTCTAAATCCTGACTTAAATTCCTCAAACAACTTATTCTAACTGATTGACGACTGCTTTCTTAAGGATGTTGGAGAGAAAGGCAGGGTTAGATATAGATCTATAAACCCTTGGATCAAGAGTGGGATTTTTAAAAATAATTTAATTGGAGTTACTTTAAGGGACTGTGGTACATAGCCTTTTAATAAGGACAGATTCATCATATTTAGTAAGGAAGTGGTAACTAATGGTAGAACTTACTTTAGCAGCTTAGTTGGGACGGGATCTAAGAGACATGTTGACGGTTTAGATGAGGAAATCATCAAAGTTAGTTGATGAAGGTTGACAAGAGAAAAACTGGTTAAATATACATCAGGTTTCACAGCTGCCTCCACGATTCCTGTGCTTGAAGAAAGGTAGGCATTATCTGAGGGCAGGAGGTGCTGAATTTTGTCTCTAATAGTTAGAATTTTATCATTGAAGAAGCTCATGAAGTCATTACAACTAAGCTGTACAAGAATACATGGCTCAATAGAGCTATGGCTCTGCCAGCCTGGCTACAGTGCTGAACAGAAATCTGGGGTTGTTCTTATTTTCCTCTATTAATGATGAGTAGTAGGCTGCTCTGGCATTATGGAGGGCCTTCCTGTACAATTTAAGACTATCCTTCCAGGCTGAGCATGATTCCTCCAGATTAGTTGAACGCCATTTCCTTTCGGGTTTGCGTGTTATTTGCTTTAATTTACGGGTTTGGGAGTTATATCATGGAGCTACAGCACTTATTTTACTTGGCCCAGAACACCTCTGAAACACATTATCTAAAGATAGAGTTTCTCTAGATGGCATTGTCCTGGCCTCCAGCAGCACCGTAAGGAATCTTGGAGTTATTTTTGATCAGGACAGGTCCTTTAACTCACATATAAAACAAACTTCAAGGACTGCTTTTTTTTCATCTACGTAACATTGCAAAAATCAGGCACGTCTTGAAGATGCAGAAAAATTAGTCCATGCATTTGTTACCTCAAGGCTGGATTACTGCAACTCCCTATTATCAGGCAGCTCCAATAAGTCCCTTAAGACTCTCCAGCTGATTCAAAGTGCTGCGGCACGTTTACTGACAAGAACCAGGAAAAGAGATCATATTTCTCCAGTACTAGCATCTCTACACTGGCTACCTGTAAAATCCAGATCAGAATTTAAAATCCTTCTCCTCACCTATAAAGCCCTTAATGGTCAGGCACCATCATATCTTAAAGAGCTCATAGTACTCTATTACCTCACTAGAGCGTTTCGCGTTCCAGAATGCAGGGCTCCTTGTGGTTCCTAGA
>JAVQJF010094673.1:0-17395 GCA_036023855.1 Gadopsis marmoratus
ACTGACACAAACACACACACTGACACACAAACACACACTGACACAAACACACACTGATACACACACACACTGATCAATCACCTTCCTACCTTTAACACATTATAGTGCTGATTTCTGCTGCAGATTCATGAAGCATTGTTCAGTGTGTATCAGTGTGTATCGGTGTGTACCAATATGTGTGTGTGTGTGTGTGTAGATTATAGGTGATTAAACAATAATCTGAATCTGGACTAAATCCTTCAGATTAGTAAAATGTATGTTTCAGTTAAATAATCTTCCTCACACACGATGATGATGCTTCACACAGGTCACATGACCTGACTGTCAGTGTGTGGGGGGGGCAGTTTCACCAGATTCCATTCAGAAAACAATAAATGATGAGTTTTATCACTTTGACCCTGAGAGGTGACTGTCAGGAGGAAGAGGAATGAAACTTTACAAAGAAACACGTCATCGTCAGCTGCTCTCAGACCGAACTCATCACTTCATCCACTTTCATTCTAATTTCAATAAATTGTCAAAACAATATTTAATTAGACTGAGAACACACAACCTGTGACATGTGACCTGAAGTTCAACCAACCAATCAGCTCTCAGTCCACCTGGACAGACCGGAGCTCACATCATCATTATATTTAACTTCTTCAAACTCAGTTTCATTCATTAGGATGCTAATAATGCTGAGTCGTTGTTATTGATATTATAAAACACTGATCTATTATTGTATGTGCATGTTAATGTCACAGTTATTAACAGTCACAGCAGCTTGTTGAAGGTCATTCAGATGTATATTTTCTATAGAAGCTCCTTCGTCGTCCAGGTAACAGACAACAGACTGAACACTGACATCTTTGACCTGATCAGTCAGTTTCAGTGGATCTTTGAACACAAATGGAAAAAACGTTGTCTTTTTACTTCTTATGGATAAAACTATAAAAATGTGTCCTAGAAACTGTCAACAACAACAACAAGACTGTGAACAGGACAGCTGACGGTTGACTGTCATCAATGAAACAGTTTGTCTCTGAAGAAGCAGGTTGATCAACTTCCTGTGTGTGTTGGTATGTCAGCTATTCAGCATGAGGCTGCGGGCTGAGCCGGGACAGACCGGGACAGGGGGACAGACCGGGACAGGGGGACAGACCGGGACAGACCGGGAGGGACAGACCGGGAGGGACAGACCGGGACAGGGGGACAGACCGGGACAGACAGACCGGGACAGACCGGGAGGGACAAACCGGGACAGGGGGACAGACCGGGACAGGGGGACAGACCGGGACAGACAGACCGGGACAGACAGACCGGGAGGGACAAACCGGGACAGGGGGACAGACCGGGAGGGACAGACCGGGACAGACCGGGACACCCGACACACAGCAGTAACGGAACTCACAGTCGTCGTTGCAGATTCAACTTTTAAACTCGCAGGTTTTATTTTAAAGTGTCTCGTGTCTGAAAACTCACCCGCTCATTTATTTCCGGTGTAACAAAACAAAGAAGCTAGAAGATTTAAAACGACCACATTTCTGCTTCCTTCCTTTCTACAGCAGCTGCAGCTCCCTTCACAAGTTGGAGCCGTGAAAAGGGGGACCGTGTGATCCGGATCACTCACCTGAGCTCGGAGGACAGCTCTGCGGTCCGCCGGGGTCCAACCGGCCCGGTGAAACTTCCAGAGACCTTGAGAGACTCCGACAGAGACACAAACCTGGACGATCCGCACAACAGGTCCGACAGAGACCCCGCCCTGCTCCGCGCGGCGCCGGGAGGATTTTCTGACGCTCCTCAGCCGCAGCGGACTGCCTGGCTCCTGGACTGGAACAGAACCGACACCCTGCTGCGGGGCCGGTTCCTGGCTCACAGGGGTCCGTGGTTCATCAACACGATCAGCTGACCAAAACCCAATTAATGTTCCTTTAAAGGCTGAAACCACGTGTTCTGTGAATAAATCACCTACAGCTGTTTAACAGCAGACTGTCCACATCTGCAGCTATAATAATCATATTATTTATTATAATAACTCAGAATAAAAACAGAAACTCTTTTCTTTGATTCGATCATTTGTCTTCTAACTTTATTTTGAAAAGCACTGATCTGACATCTTCATCCTCTCACATCATCTTCATCCTCTGACGTCACACAGCTCAGTAAACATTCCTCAAGTTTTTAATTCTCTTCAGCAGCAGGTGTGTTGACTGACTGATCGATTCAGATCATTATGAGTAAGAGAATATTCATTATATTCATATATCCTACATCATAACAGAGTTATCTCACAGCACTTGTTAATATAGACCAACTCTACATGTATAGACCCAACATGTCCACCAGGAGCAGCACTAGGAGACAGTGGCAAGGAAACACTGCCTTTAACCGGCAGAAACCTCGAGCAGAACCAGAACCAGAATATCGATTCTAGATAATAAAAGATTGAAATTGGCACAGTTTTAGGTACCAGCGGCAGCATCACGTCACCACGACCTCCGATTCATCTTTTAAACGTGAACAAAATAAAAACAATCGATTAGAAAATTAAACAAGTCCATCTAAAAATAGATTTTATATTAAATTTATTTTACCTTCAATTCATATTCTATAATCATTTATATTATTTATATAACACGAGCATCACTGCAGAGTCCGCTGACAACATGGAGCTGGTTCACTTTAAACTGGGCATGATCACCATGGTAACAGATCAGCTTGGAAACGTCGTCCTACAGGATCAGAATACAGATCAATAGATACGTGTATCGATCGTATGATGCTGATTACAGCCGTTTAAATCTTCTTCTGTTATGTGATTATTATAACGGTTTGTTCATCAGAGAAAAAAGGAAATAAATATTTGACATTAGATTCTCTTTCTGTCTCTTTATCAATACGTCTCTGACGGTGATGATGGTGATCAACAACAGGTAACTCGGTCCAGATAAAACCAGCTCCAGACACCAGATCGGGTCTCAAACAGACTCCAGGTCAGTCTGAGAACCCAACAACATCCACAGCTTAAAGTCCATTTCAGTCTCATGATCAACCTGTTGTGTGTAAAAGCAGCTTTCTTTCTTCAGAGACCACAAGAGAGACTCCTCTTCATCTGTGGTTCACTCCTCCTCCTCCTCCCCCAGCAGGACACACAGCTCTGACAGCCGCTGTTGCATCTTGGGAATCCCCGACAGCTGATTCTCCAGTCGGTGTTTCTCCTCCTGAGAGACGAGACAGGAAACAGGTCACTGTAGACATAAAGTTTCACTGAATCTGTTTTCCTCCACTGTCAAAGAGCCGTGTGTTGACAGGACGCCTCCATCTGGACTCTTTGATCCATGGAGGGCTCTTATTTGGGCCCCGGGACAACGTTGGGTCGGGACCCAGCTCTCGACTGCAGCCCTGCAGGCAGCAACAACCCACATGACCCTCACACACACAGCTGATTGGCTGAAGTTCGCTCTCACTGTTTCCACACACACACTCACACACCGTGTGCCGGAGGCGTGTTGTTGTGCTGCTGCTGGTTACCATGGTTACCACAGCAGGGGCCGTGGGGTCAGCTGAAGAGGTTCACAGTAATTTTAACATCTTCACAAACTGAACTGAGACAGAACAAGTAGCAGAAGTGACAACCAGAACCAGAGTCTTCGGACACATGACTACGCCTGTAACCCCCCGGCTCTCTGATCCACTCTGGTAACAATGTAACACTCAGGGATCACGGTCTTGTTTCTGATCCTGAACTTGACATTCATTACTTTCCAAAGACAAAGACCTGAACTCAAAGGGACCAGAGGATAATCAGACCTGATCCAGACTGTGCTGGACCTGACCAGAGACCAGCAACACTAACCTGTCTGATGACCTCTGAGACACCAGAGTCAAACAGGAAGTTGTTCCTGTTTGTTTTGTTATGATGTTTTGGGTATTTAGAAACCTTTATTAGAGACAGAAGAACAGTAATATAGACATAAACAGGAAGTGAACCAGGACAGACGGAGGGACAGACCTGCAGAGAGAGACGAGTGGAGGCATCCAGCGGTTCAAACCTCCATCCTCCTTCTCCGTCAAACTGCAGCAGGTGAGAGTGGTACTTCCTGTTAGAGGACACCGAAGAAGAAGAGGACACAAATGTCAGGGTGTGGCAGCTGAGATCAGCTCAGCGCTCTGCCACCCCCTGCAGGCTGAACTGAAACATACAGCTACAAAAAGACAGCAAGTCTGTCAGCATTAATTAAACATGGCCAGATATATATATATATATATAATGTGTACTCTGTGTGTGTACTGACCACAGGGAGGGCCTGTGTGTGATTGACAGCAGGGCTATCCCAGCATCCTTTGCAGCCTGGAAGATGTTTCCCTCCACGTCGATGCTGACGGCGCTCGTGCACTCATCCAGCAGAGCGTAGCGAGGGCTGGATGAGAGACATTCACACAGAGAGAGAGAGTCAGTAGACTTCCTTCATGTTCAGTCCCTGATCCAGCTCCAGGTCCTGGTCTCAGCAGACTAACAGAGCAGCTCAGAGACCTGCTCCTGGGGGGGTTGGAGGGACACCACTGTACCAGGTAAACAGTCAGTAAACAGTCGGAGAACATTTACCGGTGGTAGAACATGCGAGCCATCCCCATCCTCTGTTTCTCTCCTCCAGACAGAACGTCTTTCCAGTCACTGACCGCCTCCCAGCCTGACAGACAGGGACAAGATGCTGTAACACGTATACTCCAACAGTACTACATGCTCATGGGCATCAAATACACTCAGAGCCCCTGCTGGTGGTGCATTCATGGTACCGCCTGCAAAGTTGTTGTCGTCAGTATGTTTCGCTACAGTGAAAGTAAACAGTTACTGACAGCAGTTAATCCAACAGACGACTTCTTACACGTGTATTTAAAATGGTGATGAGGATAACGTACGTTTACAGAGTATCGTGTTCTGATTGGATCAGATGGTCACATACTGACCTCCCTCTCTGTCCAGGATGTAGAGCAGGTGGACGGTCCGAAGGATCTCCTCCACATCCGAATCTCTGACTCCTCTCTGAACCATCTCCTCCACCGAGTCTGGGTAGATCACCTGGTCTCTGAGGGTGCCCTCTGACATGTAGGGCCTGTACAGTACACAGTACTACATCATTCATACAGAATATGGCGCTGTGAGAGCGGCAGCCTGTTGCAGCAGCTGCTGGAGCTTCGTGGTTTTTATTGCTTTTTTATAGTTTTGCGTCGTGCTGGTTTACCCGGGTCACCACTCACTGTGAGAGCTGGTGCAATCCCAGACACCTTACTGTGAAGGAACGTCTGAACGCTCAGCTGCCACAGGAATTCTCCTCCATCATACTGATCTGTCTGTCTGATACAGGCAACTGTTGCTAGGTCACAGTCTCAACACCCCGAGGCGTCTGTGGCCATTACTGGAGACTCGAACCACGTTAGTCTGGACTCCACCCTCCCAACTTTCCACCAGTTTGTCGACTGCATCACTGAGAATAGAACGCTGGAGCTCTGTATGCATCTTTAGCACACAGAGCAACTGCCCCCCCACTCCCCCCACCCGTCTTGGTAAGGCCTCAGGATGTTCCTGCAGTTCAAAGGCAGCCTGACTCCACAAGGACTGTGAGGAGGTGGACTCAGGAGGCCGGTGAGGCCCTGCAGGACTGCTTTGAAACTACAGATTGGGATGTGCTCTGCAAATCACATGGAAATGATATTTATACCATTACTGACTGCATCACAAACTACATCAACTTCTGTGAGGAGACCAACCAGGACTCTACGCTGTTTCCCAACAATAAGCCTTCAGGTCTGGTGACAAGGACGAGCTGAAAAGGGACCTGAAGGTGGCACTGACTCCTACAGATAGAAGCTGGAAAATAAACTCCAGCAAAACAACATCAGGGACGTGTGGAGGGGACCGTCAGCGGGGGGGGGCAGCCTGGACAGAGCCAATGAGCTGAATGGGTTCTTCAACAGGTTCAGCACAGGACCGCCAGCTGGGTCTTCCCACACTGGACCCGTCTTTACACCCCCTCAGACACAGAGGCAACCCCCCCTTTGCTGAGCACCCCTGATTGCATCGCCACCCCCCCACGACTGTGCCGACTGCATTACCTCTGGGGGATGTAGAACATGTGCTGTGGTTCTGGGCGGTACAGTATTCCTCCATAAACAGGCCACAGTCCACTTAGGATCCTGAACAGAGAACTCTTCCCGCAGCCGTTTGGACCTGTGATCAACACATTCATCCCCTCGTCCACCTGAGACACACAGACAGAAAATACACACTTGTACAACTACACATACAGAAAAGACAGAAAACAAAATGCAGAACAGGGGAACAAGTTCATGTAGTCAAACGGTGAGAGGCCCGGTCAGACCGCCGAGTGTCACAGTGCAAACCCATCTGTACCCGTCCTGACAGCATCATCAGACCTGAAAGGCTGCAAAACCGTCTTCACAGTTGTGGCTGCAGAAACGGGAATTTTCCTCCCAGCATCACTCTGAGAGGACGGACCAATCACAGAGCGGGTATCAGAGCACAGAGGTCAAAGGTCGAAAATCAGACGACAGAGAGGAGTTTCTGTTTCCATCAATGTTCTTCTTCTGTTGTCATGTTTCCGTCTCCTCTCTTCACCACAGAAATGTCAGTCTCTATAATCCCTCTATTGTGTCCACGAACACACAGTGTTTCAGTAAATGCTAATGAGCTGCAGGCTCTGCTCTGACCTTTGACCTCAGTCAGAGATGGAAAACTGAGAAGAAGAGATTAAAGAGAGAGATGGAAAAGGAAAGCACACTCAGTAGCAGAGTGACATCATTCAATTCACTTCAGCTGTATTTATACAGCGTCATGTCACAACAGTTATCTCAGGAATCTTTCATTCAGAGCAGGTCTGTCGCACAACGTTCCCACCAGCAGCAGCACTGGGAGGCATAACATGCAGCTTCCTTCCCACTCGTCTGTGAGCAGCAGACAAACAATTATTATTATTATATACTGTATTATTACATATTATTATATATTAGCACCAATCAAAAACATTTTTTAACTTGAAACAAGCAAAGTCAGATTAAATTAAATTGAACATTAAAGTGTGTTACAGTGTTTGAACAGTCAGAATCATCATCATTAATCTGTTCATAATTAGTAATCCAACCATATCCTGTAACCCAGTGGGACATCAACACTGACACCATGTGGTCACCAGCACACACTGCATCACCGAGCTGCTGCGTGTTACCTGCATGTTGAGGCTGGACACCACCACATCTCCGGTTGGTGTGATAATAGGCAGGTTCTCACAGCGAATGCCCTTCTCCACACTGATCACATGACCTGCACACACACACACAGCATTATAAATAAACCTGATCAGTTCTGACCTTTCATGTTTCATTCCAACATCTTTTTAGGGGAACATCAACTGGATATTAGAAACACAACACTGATTAGATGATTTATTTTTACCCGAAACACACGCGGACACGGTGTCTGTACAGTTTTCTGCCCTGAGCAGTGTCTGCAGGCGTCAGGTGCTTTTCTTTCTCCACACCTGACAGGTGAGAGGTTGTGAGTCATGAGGTCTCCATCCTCACGTCAGCTGCACAGAAAACACCTGGGGCTGAGAAACGCTAAAGACCAACCAATCACAGGATTCTACGCGCCTACCTCTGATCTCCAGACGGCCACAGACCCTCTGGCCATGCTGGACCACAGCTCCTGCTCCTCCTGGTAACTCCTCCTCTCTGTCTGCAGAGCGGCGGTAGATTCCCTTATTCACATCTTCAAACACATCTAACATCTCAGAGACTCGAGCTGTGTAACCTGCCAACTCTGTCACCTGACACACACAGGAAGTTCATTCAGTGTCACTGAGATTGAGGTAACTTTCACAGTGGTTATAATGCTCACACGCAGGAGGAGACGATGTAAAGATTTTAGAGAAGAAATAACTGTGAAATGGCAGCAAGAAGAGCCGAGGAAGACGAGTTGAACAGTTTTTAAGGAGGTAGAAAACAGCAGCAAGAGGAAGTGAGGTAGGAGAGGAGGTGGTTTACCTCCTTGTACGAGCTCATGATCCTCTCCACGGCGTCGGCTGCAGCGTTGAGGAGGTTTCTGGCCGTGGTGAAGGCCTGCGTCCTCTCACTCACCAGCTCCTCCTCCTTCATCACCATGGCCGCCTGCTTCACCTCCTCAGAGTCTGAGGACATCACAGGTCAAAGGTCACAGCTGCTTCACTATCACCATGTGTTTGATGTATTCTTGGGGTGTTTTTACCATATTTGGAGTATCCTGTGGCGGTGATGATGGGCACGGCGACCATCACTAGGCCGGAGGCGCTCCATACGTACTTCATGAGGAACTGTTCCAGCATGATGTACCAGAGACGCTTCAGCAGGATCTGATGGATCTGAGAGGACAGAGACATGTAGCTCCGCTGCAGCTGCGCCATCTCCACCTACGAATCAAACACACCCACACCTTGTATGATGGTGCCTTACTGCCCTCTTCTTAAAACTGTAGTGAG
This sequence comes from Gadopsis marmoratus, assembly GCA_036023855.1. Classification (NCBI taxonomy): domain Eukaryota; kingdom Metazoa; phylum Chordata; class Actinopteri; order Centrarchiformes; family Percichthyidae; genus Gadopsis; species Gadopsis marmoratus. Next base: position 8,514 of record JAVQJF010094673.1, read on the forward strand.
CATTTAAAAACACACGTATGCACTTCTTGTCCACTAGGGGGCGTTTACCTTGTGTCCTCCGTAGAAAGCGATCTCCTCAGAGTTGGCGATGATGCGAGAGTGCATGTATCTCAGGTCTCCTTTCCTCCTCGCCTCCTCGGCCACCAGCTTCCCGAATCGAGGCGAGCAGGAGCGCAAGACTTTGGCGGTGAGCGCCACCACCAGGCCGGCAATGACGGATGGCCACGTGGTGTTCGCTCCTGCAGGGAGGAAGATCACAGAGATCACACTCTTCATCAGGACGTCTGGTGTTTAATCTTTGAGCAGTAACACGGACACCTTCAGCGTGTTTTGGGTTAAGTGTTGGCAACATGGACCTTTGGACTGTGCGGTACGCAGCAGGGTGTAGCAGGTAACCACCACGTCCAGGATGGGTTTGGTCAGGTTGGAGTACAGGTGGGCGACGGAGGCTGAAAACATGACGATGTCCTCAGTGAGAGACTGATCGGGGTTGGACAGACGACCGTCCATGTTACTGACACGATAGTAAGTCTGCAGAAACAGAGAGGACGTAACTCAGGCTGGCAAACCGTTTTCTACCAATTCAAATCGTGGGGCATTTGGGAACAAACATGAGGGCGGGGCGCTGAGCGTGTGCGTTACCTGGTTGGTGAAGTACAGCTGGTAGGCGTGGTCAACCAATCGGCTCCTGAACCTGAGGGTCAGCTGACCTTCCAGGAATCTGATGGCGCTGTTGATGAAGGTTGCAGGAACTGCGACGAGGAGCCACTTGGTGAGCTGCAGCACGAAGGCCTGAGGATCCTTCTGGACGATACACTTCACTATCACACCTGGAAGATCAATATTATTGATTATTAACTCTGTTCCTCTGTAACAGCTGGAACATGCACATAGACAACAATTAAAACCTTTGACAGAAACTGACCGTCCAGAGCAGCGACGTAGATGGACAGGAAGGTTCTGGACATCAGAGTGAGAGAGTGCAGAGCCAGCAGGCCGATCTCTGGACACAGTAACCGTGGAAACAAGAGCTTCAATAGACGGGACAGTCTGAGGACAAAGTCTCGGTTCACTGATGGAGACCTGAGGACACAGAGACAACCACATCAGTGGAGGACCATGAGTTAATTAACAGTTAATCCACCTCGCTTTGGGTTGAACCTGAGTTTAACTTGGTTTAACTCTGCTTCACAGATCTATCACTGAAAATATTATATATATAATCCAGGACTGGATTCATATTTTCCTGTAGTTTCTGCTGCATCAGACTGAAAACTGTCATGGTCACACACACACCTGCTGTCTCTCTTCTTCTTCTTCTTCCCTCCGTTGTCCTCAGAGCTGGAGGAGGTGCTGACCTCACCCACAGGTAGATCAGCTCCACCCAGCCGTTTACCTGCTGCACTCCTCTGAAAACAAAACAAGCACACCTAGAGTTACCTGCTGCGTGTGTGCGTGTGTGTGCGTGTGCGCGTGTCTCACCTGTATCCTCCGCCAGATGTACGGTGACAGTTTTTTGATGCCGTACGCGGCGAGCAGCACGGCCATCAGCTTCCGGAGTCTGGAGCTCCGCCTCAGCTGAGCCGGCAGCTTCTGATAGGCCAGCTGCATGCTAACAGGTGGGTGGTAGGCGACCAATCAGAGCACAGTAACAGCAGCGCGTCACAGGTGGACTCCAAACGGTACCCGCGTACTGCAGCCTCGTCGTCACGGAAACATGGTGCCCTCAGAGTCTGATCCTCCACCTGCTGAGACACTGAATCCTGCTCAGGTGAACATCACCTGCTGCTGCTAAACTACAAGCCAATTTAATTCTATTTCAATCTAATTGAAATATTAAACATCAGACACGTGCAGCTACAGCTCACTAACATGTTGTGAACGTTGATTGTTGACTTCGGGAGAATTCAAAGCCAACTTCCTGTGTTCTGACATTACAACCACGTCTCACGGTCTTCATGTGGGACCTGAGCCAAGATCATTCTGTCAAACTACTTTATCCATCATGTCTATCGGGCTCCTCTGTGGACGGCCATGCTGCGACGATACAAACCTATCAGGCTGAATGAGTCAGTCAGCTGATTAATGGAGTTGTTTTTTGAAAACTGGCTGTCAATCGTCAGCTGATTGGTTTGATGTGACTTTGCAGACTTTGTCATATTTCCGTCTATAGATCTACAAATAAGATATTTACAGTTTTGGTTCTTGTATCTGGAGAAACAGTCGGACTTCTTATCGATCAGCTGAGTTCACTGGCAGGTGGAGCCCAGGTGAAGGTGGCCTGTCAACACCTGGTCCAGGTTTCTGGAGCTACACCAGTTACACACTACGTGTTCAGTCCTGTACACATTCGAAGTACTTCATACATCTACTTCACTACATGCAGCTTACAAACAAACATGTGATCAGGTGTGATGTTAAAGGATTAAAGTATATAAAGTATTAAAATAATGTTGATGTTAATGTATCAATAATAACTGATAAATACATCATTATTATATAGAATAATTTAACACTGAGTGGAAAACACCTTTCAGTTGAGGACATTTTGCTGATAATACTTTCTGTACTTTTACTGAAGTTAAATTTAAATGAATGACTCCTACAGAGAGAACACGGACAGTAACGGACTGTCGGTGACCTGTTGAACACCTGTCCGTTCACAGGTTAGCTTAGCAGCGGGTAGTTAGCTTAGCAGCGGGTAGTTAGCTCTGAACTGTAAATCCGGAGTGTAGCGGCCGGCTAACAGCACGCAGCTAACTCACCGACATTCACGGTGTTTCACATTAAAACACATTATTTAAGTCACCGGCAGGTACCTGCCCGCTCAGCGGACACCAAACCCAACTAAAAGTTTAACCCGGGTTTTAAATCCCGGCAGCTAACAGAGCGATGCTAACTAAAGCTAAGCGCTAACAGAACAGGAACTTTGTGTCTCTGATGGGAACATGAAAAGAGCTCAGTCCGCTTCATCTGATCCCAGACCAGGACCGCAACACACCGGAAACCACGGTGTGTATGTCCGCTGTACACACGCGCTGTTTATCTCGTTATTCGACCCGTTTTAAGGAGTTTTAATGTCGCCGGGCGGCAGAAGAAAGTTCAGCATCTGTTTACCTGAAGGATGGGCCGCGTCCCAATACTAAGAACACTTTCCTGCACATCATACTCTCCTCTTCCTCTTTGAGCTTTTACGGCAGTTGGCGTCACTGGCCCCTTTAGGTTTGATTCTCCCCAATTTAAACAGTTTCCAGCCGAACTTCTAAAAGTAAAGATCCATTTCCTCCACCGAACTCTTGTCTCCTAACTGCTGTGCTGCCTGTTTCTCACTGCAACACAGGCGGCCAGTGACATCTTTATTTAAAAACAGCATGTTTACAGCCTGTCACTTTAGTTTTATTGACATTTTCCAACATCAAACAGCAGAAAGAGTTCAGAGTGAAAAAAGTAGAAATGACTAAAGAGTCCAAAAAGGTAGAAAATTATTTTTACACAAAGTTCAGTCTTTACAAGGAACACCAACTGTACAGAGTGCACCTGAACGCATCACGGCAGAGACAGCTGGTCCTGGACCTGAAGGGGTCCTCCATATGTTTCTGCTCTGTGATTAAACACATGATTAATCAGGAGGTTCTTTGTTTTTTACACTTCATCCAACTAAAACAAAGGACTGTAATATTCCTCACCAGATAACACAGCAGGACACAAAGTACATGAAATATAACTGAACATATACTTTGTTAAATACTCAAGACGTTTGTACAGAGTTTGGTTGGTGGGTTCTGGACCTCTGACTGTTCTGTAATCTTGGCTACAGCCCTGAATATTCGCAGTACTCCACAGGACCACAGTGTTGCTGTGTTTCTGCTTTGGTGTGAGACCAGAGTAGAACAAGTGCATGCTGGGACTCTTTCTGCTCCGCAAGCTGCGGTCACATGACAGCTGGTGCAGCCAATCAGAAATCAGGATGTTCAAGACGACCATCAGAGTCACTTATGCATCTGTCAATCAATCAGAGAGTGACAGCAGCAGCGGCCAATCCTGCCGTCTGATCTGTGGTGGTGGGCGGGGCTTATGTTTGCTTTACAGTTGGATCCCAATAGTACAATAAACAACGAGGTGGACAGACAGCATACACACAGTCACTGTGACGTTCAACTCTGGTTCTTCATGTGGTTGTGACTGCACGCGTCATGTGACCACGGCTCGCGGGTGGAGCAGACCGGAGGTGAGCCTGGTTCCTGTGAAGCTGAACGACCTGAACAAGTGACCCCGGACTGTAACAGCACAGAGGCTCTGCGTGTTAATAAGAACCATCAGACCTCCATAAAACACTGATTTCATGTTGGTAAAAAGCTGCATTTCATTCATGTCGAGTTCACTGACATTTTTTATAAAACTTTGAAGCTCAGAACAAAAACAGGCTCCATTCAGTCAATCAATAAACAATCAATCCATAAACCAATCAATCAACATTGTGACATCATTGTCTGATTGTCGCTGCAAATGATTTTCATCCTGAAAAGTTGAAAAGGTTCATGGATTCTTTGATCCTCTTATTGCTCTCAGATTGGACCTCGATCTGGTTTCTCAATTAAAGTCCTGCAGAGACTCAAGTCTTCATCAGACCGACTGCGACCCCTTTTCCACCAAGGCAGTTCAAGGGCCAGTTCGGAGCTGGTGCCTAATCTCGAACCAGTTGTTCCTGTTTTGACAGACAAAGAACCGGCTGTCCGCCAGGAAAACTGGCCAAGAACCAAGAACCGCTCATGTCAGGGGCTGGGGACAGGATTATTGTGACCAACAACACCAACTAAAACATGTTCACTGTTCATAAGAATCAGAACGTGTTGGGTCATCGCCTTTCTTCTCCAACGTACCGCTCACAACGAGCAGCTGTAACGGGCCAAGCAGTCCACCATCACGCTGCTGCGCATGAAGCTGGTGTTGGTGGTGAAACGGAGAAGTGTACAGTGACGTCATGACGAGCAAACACAAACCGGTTCTTAGAAGGTTCACAAGCTGAACCAACTCCAAACTGGCACCAGACCAGAACTGGTTCACGTGGGTGGAGAGGGAGGACCAGACCTCCTGTTCTCCTGGTCCACAGCATCAGGAGCCTCCTGTTATAAAACCAGGTGGGTGAGAACACTACCCCCCCACCCCTGAAATTTAGTTAAAAATAAATATTAAGGACACAGAACAGATGTTGAACACCAGTACGAGAAAGTCGGGACAAACAGAAGCTTTACAGACCAGAGACCAGAGATCAGAGTCACTTTACCAGCAGCTGAGGCTCCTGATGCTGCTCACACAGGGACGGCCTTACTGGAGTTAGTTCTTTACGGGTCGACAGGGAGGAAGGTTCTGGTTCCATAACAAGGAAAGAAACGAGGGGCAGTCAGACATCACCTATCTGGCCGTTAGAGATGCAGCCGTTTAACTTTAGTGCAGAGACGTCGCGTCCAAACTGTAAGAATACCTGAAGAATCTCATCTGGACGCACCTGAGGGATCAAACAGGTCACCTGATCTGATCATTTTAAACTTGATCAAAGAGTCATCTTTCAGACAAACTGCTGGTCTGTTGAACTGAGCCGGTGATGTCAGCTGCTGATGTCAGCTGGTGCAACAGTTTCATCATCATCACTTTTATCAAAGGTTCGTATAAAAACGTGTTTAGTCCTGATTGTCTGAGCAGAGTCTGATTACAGACGAAGACGTCGTCGTAGAAAACTTTAAAACCAATCCAACAATGAAAAACCTGCAGTTCAGTTTAAAATGTCTGACATCACAGCGGTGTCATGTGACATCATCAGCCTCTGTGTGACATCACTGTGGGCCGGGTTTCAGGTGAAGTAAGAGATGCTCTGAGGAGCTGCTGGTTTCCTGCCGGTGTTCCTCTGATCGCGACCCGGTTGCTGGTGTAACCTGAAAAAATGACCAACATTTGAGCTGCAGGTCCTGGTGAACAGCAGGAGGTTCTCCTGGTTCTCTGAGGAAGAACCACCAGGACAACAAGGTCCAGAGAGTTGTTGATCCCAGGAAGCCAGCCTGGTACTGATCTGTGTATCTGAATGTCAGCATCCTGACTGGTCAGTGAGTCAGACCAGAGTTCCAGGAGACGGCTGATCCAGAGTCAGATCTCTGAGGGGAACTTCCTGTTCCTGAGGAGGGAAGGAGTCGTGGTAGAGAGAGCCATCCATAGACCTGAGAGAGAGAGAGAGAGAGCGATGGTCAGGTACAGGCGCCCTTACAGCAGTGGATCAGTACAGGCGACCCGACTCCTACCTGCCGTGCAGCGGGTGTCCGTGGAACGTGGCTGAATGCGGCAGCGTCTGTTTGTGATGTGGCGGCGCGTGATGATGACTCGTCTCCGTCTGATAGTGAGTCCTCCGTCTGCCTTGCAGAGCTCCTCCCCCTCCGGCCTGACCTTTGACCCCCCCATTCACCTTAGTGTTGACCCCTGTGTTGACCTTTCCGTTGGCCTTGTTTTGGTGGGTGGAGCCTATCGTGTTCCTCAGGTACCAATCCCTCAGACCTGTCAATCACACACACATCAAACATTATGTTCATCTTGGATACAGACATTCACAAAGCGCTGCTTAGATTACAGGCTTGTAAGTCACCCATCACGAGTCCACCACACCATGCCGTCCAATATGTAAGCTTCCTTTCTGGCAAAGATCCTAGAATCTACTGAAGTACCTTTTTATGCAGATAATACAGTTTCACTACAGAGTCTTTACAGTGTACTGGTGTTTTACGGCAGATTCTGCCATGTTTTCCGCGGTCAGCAGCACATCAGTGTGTTTGATGATTGGTTCCTGGACTGTGTGATGGTTATAATCAGCAGGTGGTCTCACAGCACAAACTACCCCAGACAGACACACAGACAGACATCGGTGTTGTTCTGTCCTGAGTAACGATCTTGTCTTTTATTGTGCTGTAGAGTATCAACAAAGTGACTTGATATGTAATCCAGATAAGTTTCATCCTGCTGGACTCCCAGCAGGTGGCGTCACAACCTCTCAGTAGTTAAACAGCAGAAACCTGCTGCTGTAGATAGACAGGCAGTTTCTGCTGCAGTGACCCAGTTTCATCTCCACATCATTAAAGATTCATGAGATTTTATCTTCACAGATTCAGATTTAAAACACCGTCTTCAGCGCTTCTCTGCTCTGATGGAGCATCAGGGGATGTGAGGGGTGCTGCACCCAGGTCTGGGGCCTGAGGGGGCCTGAGGACGTTCCTGAGGGGTTCCATGTCTGGGTCCTGGTCCCCTTAGGCCCCATTTACAGTCTGTGACCAAAACTAAAATGTACAAAACTGCAGTAAAGAATGCTAATGGGGTATAGTTAACAAATCAAACACACCCACAATGTTAGACAGACATATAAAATGTGGATCATTCAGCAGAAACCTTCAGTGAGATGGTCTTTGTGCTGTTTCTGATGATACCAAAAAGATTCTGCTCAGATGATGAACCTGGAGCAGAGTGGACTGCAGAGGACAGATGAGTACAACACCACCACCTCACTGATGGTGCAATCTCAAGGAGGCAACATCAACAACCACTGAGTTGCTTTGCAACATATCACAGTGTCTGTGTGTTTTACATGTTAACTACCGTAAATCTGCTGATACTGGATGAAATCATGTGACCCATCAGTAGCTGACTACGACCCACAGAACTCACTGGTGGTTTTAGTGGTCGAATTGACTAACGAGTGGTGGACTCTGGGGGGTTTGCAGGGTTTGTGGACGACTCTGGTGTTCAGGGCAGACTATTTTCATGAATTCATGTGTTTTCAAGCATTGTGATGTAACAGGAAGTGTTTGGGTCTCACCTTCCAGGGCGAGAGCCTTGTGGAGGCTTCTGTTGGCCTCCTCCAGCTGTGAGTCCTGGGCGGGGGGCAGCTGTGGTGGTCGGGGGGGCAGCAGGTGGGGGTGGGGGTCTGGCTGGATGGCTGACAGAGGAGGATTATGGGTATCAGTCTGGCTCTGCTGCACCGGGAGGAAGGGGCCACAGGATTTGGTGCGCGTCACTTTGACTCGCCGCTGGTCTCCCAGGTGACCGCGGTAGCTGGGCGGGGCTCCCGGGGGCTGCTGGGAGGAGTAGCTGTTGTAGAGCAGCTGGTGATGTGATGCGATTGGCTGCCTGTTGTTAGTCTGGGACTGATGTCGCTGCAGCTGCTGCTGTTTCCCCCACACGTAATCCAGCAGGACCTCACTGTACCCCCCTCCTCTTCCTCCTCCTCTTCCTTGTCCTGCCCCTCCTCCCTTGGTGAATCCATTATTGGTCCTTGTCCGTTCATCCGTCAACGTCTCAGAGCTCCTGAACGCTGTGTTCGTTCCTCTGGACGCCGGCAGACCGTTTACCCACAACCCTCTCTGCTGTGGCCCCCCCTCCTCCTCCGGGGTGGTGATGCGGTCCAGGAGGCTGTCGGAGCTGTTACTGTGACGGGCTGCATTAACCCTGACCCCCCCCTCCCCCGCTGCTCCTGGATCAGAGGGGCCAGAGGAGGAGGAGGAGTCCTGAGAGCGAGGGGGTGGAGGGGGAGGATGGGCGGGGGGCAGGGGGAGGGGCTTAAGGGTCTGAAGAGTCTCTGGATGATTGGTTCTGAAAGAGGAGACGGACAGGTGATAAGACAGACTGGTTTCAGTTTATGGGAGGACATTTTCTGACAGTTCAATTCAGTTCAGTTTTATTTATATATCCTATATCATAACACAGTTATCTCATAGCTTGTTAATATAGAGCAAGTCTAAACCAACTCTACATGTATAGACCCAACATTTCCACCAGGAGCAGCACTAGGAGACAGTGGCAAGGAAACACTGCCTTTAACAGGCAGAAACCTCGAGCAGAACCAGAACCAG
>JAVQJF010094691.1:0-10014 GCA_036023855.1 Gadopsis marmoratus
CAGCATGGAAATGTTGGAAAGCATGAACTGAACAGAGCAATTCCACAATACTTTGTTACACACTGGTACTCACACAGGCTTAATACAACCATTTCTGTGTATACTATGGGGTGCAGCAACATTTTTCTCTCTATCTTCAACCCTTTTATCTCTTTTCACTCATCTCCCTATACAGCCTCAACTTCTTTCTTTGTAAAGCTATTTTAGGGTGCGCACTGTGGGCAGAGTCAAGTGTCAGATTTTAACTCTACATGTAACTATCTGCAAAAGGAACAGTTTGATGCAAAACAACAGCTGCAATTAAAGATAAAGTCAGAGAGAGAGAGAGTAAGTTTCTCTGTATGTTTATATATGTAGAATAGTTTTTAGTCATGCAGTTGTATGAGCCTAAGCCTGCAGAACCACTAGGCTGCCCTAGTTCAGTTTTCCTCCATATTTAGTAAATGTTTTGCAGCACATCCCCCTTCCTCCCATTGGGCAAACCATGTTGGTCAGAGTCACTAAATGTGTGAAATGTGTTAAATATTTAATTATTTAATGTCATTTCAGATCTTTAAATTGTCAATAGACACACATACATATACATCAATACATTGTTTTCCATGGTGCATGCAGAGCTGCAGAGTCAGTGCTGTGACTAAGTTTCTCATTCAGTCAGCTAATCATTCACCACACAAAAATTATATACAGCCTTTTACTGTTGGCTCTGAATCCAGGGAAGAATGAATTGCTGGAAGACACAGTTGGGGTTGGATCAAGGCTCCGTCTGGGGTGTGGATGCAGCCCATTGCCAACTGATCATCACTGTCCAATGATGGTAAATGGTCTTCACTTATATAGCGTGTGGCAGGCCCAGGGGTTCGGTCCGGCCACGCCTCCTCAGCCAGAGAGGACACGTGGTGGGCGGGGTGTACATCCCCGTCCACAGATTACAACCTCTCGGCAGCTGGCGACGGACGCACCTGCTGCCCACCAACCGATCAGCAGGGGAGAGTAATCAATGGACTTCACCAATATAAGGAGGAAAACAGAGGCAGAGAGGGGCGAAAGAGAAGGAGACAAAACGAGAACAGATGAGAGGAGAAACGACCAAGAGACAGAGAAGTAAGAAGAACAAGAGTTAAGAACCCAGTATTACCTCAGGCCCCTGCCTGCAGGTGGCTGTTGCTGTGGAGAAATAAACCACCTGCGTACCTGTCAATCTGCGTGGCTGTGTGTGTGTTGATGCCGGTGAATCCTACCTCCTCCCCCTGGTCTGCCACAAGCGCTTTTCAACCTTAACAGTTCCCAAAGCTCATTCACCCATTCATACACGTGGCGACGTAGCTGGGCGCAACTTAAGCTTCAGTGTTTTTGGCCTAAGGACACTTTGACATGTGGACAGGAGAAGGCGGGATCGAACTACCAACCCCTGGGATTAAAGGATGAGCCCTGATGATGGGAACGTTGCTGACTTTCCTGCCGCTGCTTCCAGTCTGCAGCCTTTTCTTACAGTCATTTCCATTTCTTTGTAGTCTGAGTCATCATGCAAAAAAGCCAACAGGTTCTTGCCAAGAGAAAATTTACTTAAATTCCTGCTATTACATTTTCCCTATGAATCAGAGTTAAGATGGAGCAGCTGACAGCACTTGTGTTGGTACCAATGCCAGCACTTTTCCACTGCAGGCAGCTGGCCATTGGGACAGCAGCATCTCCTGTCTTAATGTTCTGTAGCGAGCTCCTCGCATAGCCAACTGTGTGCTCGTAATGAAGATCTAATCCACCAGAACTGTACTCTAATTATGATAAAGATATTATGATTTAAGAATATGTAATAAATGTGATATATACCCCATTACAGTTCATTTTCAGCCCACATTATACTTCCAATTTTAAAGAAATTAATCAATTTGCCTAAGATTGTCCTATTGCTCAGCTCACTAAATGGGTAGCACATACACACAAAAAATCACGGTGGTCACTCCACTTCCTTTATGCGGATGTAATATTACATTATAAAGAAAACAGTCCTGCTGTTCAACATTTCAGAGCAGTTTTTAAGCAGTGGGCTTTCAAAGGAGCACAGTTACGCTGTGAGGGTGGATATCAAACTCCTGGTTGTGTTTACACAGGGAGGTGAAGAACAAACATCCTTTTTGAGTTAGGCTCATCTGGTGTCAGCTGAAGACAAGGCTTTCTGTGTTTGTGTGTGTGTTTTCACAAATGATGTGAAATCTGGAAAGAATGTAGGAACGAATGCAATCTAGTGGCTTGTTTGTACTATAACAGGGTATCCTGTTGTCACACACAAACCCACAAATATTTTCAATGGGATGATGTTTTGAGGGTCTTTTTTTAGATTAGAAGCATATAGAAATATTCATACATAACCCAAAAACACAAATAAATAAATAAGTAAATTAACTCAAAACCATTTCACTATTTGCAACCCAGTTCATATTTGGACGTTTGATTGCTGCCATTACTAACCTAACAAACATTTTCCTGTAACATTTGCTGTTGACTGTCACGTACCGTAATGAGCAGATGTTGATATTTTTGAGAACATGTGTCAAAACAAACAAACACTGGGGCCATGAAAATATCAACTCTTTCTGGCAGCGAAAAATTTTTAAGAAGAGCTGCGTGACTTTTCTTATCACTCCCGATGACATAACACGGTGATATTAAGACTCACACGTACAAACTGTCTCCTATTTTCAGTGTCTCGTTGGAGCTCATAGCACAGGTTAACTTTGTTGCTGCGTGATTTCTGTGGCCAGACTCCCAAAAGTCATGTCATTGGTATTCCCAGTGTGTCGTCGCTGCCGTGCCTCAGCTCCCTCCTCTCAGCATGGTGCACGCTGTCTTCACGCCAGTTTAACATTATGCCTCTGCCTTTCAGGGTTTCGCCCTTCTGCCTTCTTGCTTGGCCTTTCCTTTGTCTTTGTTTTTTTAACTGTCACTCATTTTTCTGTTTCATTTTACAAAAAAAATTGACAGAACAGCATCTTTATCATCCGCTGGGCTTTTTCAAAATGGAAAATGCAAACGGATTAATTTTTCCCAGTCTGTTTTTCGGCAAGCCAATTTTCAGCCCAACTAAGCGATTTGTGCTAGTGCAACACTTATGCTAGTAATTTCAGTCTGCATCATAATGAGCCTTCTAAATGGTGTGCGACAGTTCAACAGTATGATCTGGGAAACCAACAATGAAATCTGTCTAACAGTCCAGATATGAGCAACGTGTATCAGAGAGAGAAGTAGCTCTCATATTACGTGCGACTGTTTTCACAATAAAGAGGAGTCAAACTTGTAGTTGGCTGCAGATGCGGTATGAACCTCACTATGAGCAGATTTCATGAGGCAGTCAGAATTACAGTGTGAAATCATGTGTGCTGATTAGCCGTCATATGTTATGTCATGTGACATTTGATTATACAAAGCTGACAAGTCATAAAATAACATGCAGTATGTAATGTTTGGTGGGTGCTTGGATTTTCTACAGTCTTTTCAGGCCAACAGATGTTATTTTTCCAGGGTTTTGGTTAGTTCAAGTTAAAGCACAGTTGGATAAAACAAGTTGAGTTCAACAAGTTGTTTTTTTTTGTAGAATCTGCACTGTGTTTGAATATACTGCTGTTTAAATGCAAGCCAAGGTAGTTCCAAGTATCCAAGCAACTATGTTACGGCCCCTACACACACCCCTGCTTCCTTTGTCCCAGTGTTTGTGCGTGTGTCTATTTGCATGTGCATGTGCTTCTAAACTCATTTGCACACAGATCAATGGAATAATTATGCACCGTGCCCTTTAAGATACATGCTAACTGATGCACAGTAGGACATTTATTTATCAAAGACAATTTGACCTTTGACCAGGAATTGCCAGCACCGCAGATAACTATGTGATGGCACGTAACTGCAGTACAGCTGAAAGGAGTTAGGACTACACACACATCTTGTTTGGTTTATATGAAAGGAAAAGTTCTGTGGCAGCCTTGCTAAATTAGCCAGTCTAGGGTGCACCCTACTGGTCATGACTGAAAGTACAGTTTGCAGCAACTAAGATACTTAATGTTATCTTGTCTTTAGTCAATAAACAGGTAACCTTGTGGTCAGAGCAAACTTCAAATAAAGCTTACATTCACATTCTTCAACACATGCTGTCAGCGTATACTGAGATAGATAGATACTGACGGTATATATGGAAATAGTTTTTCCATTTCGTTTCTTTCTCCATCTCAGGTCTAGTGTCAGTACTAAATTTGTGATACTATCCCAGAAATGTCCAGCGTATCATTATACAGTTCACACTGTAAACGTTTTATAGTTTGTATTGTTTGACATCGCTTTTCTAGTCAGATAAAATCATTACGCAAGAGTCCACTCTACATGGACAGGATAATTAACTAAAATAATGATTATTGGTTATTATTCTTTATTGTTTATTATTAGGACAAATTATTTTGCATCAAACTTGGACATACTCATTATACTCAGTCACATACCTAAGCCACTGTGCAATGTTCCTCTGTAGGTCTCTTTTAAAAATTTATTTTGGGTGCTGTGACTTTGCATACACACAGCCAGCATATGAAATATTCAAAACATGACATTAAAAAAATCATCAATTCACATACAGTACATGTTACATGGAACTTCACTCAAATATAACATATATTCAACAAATTCTGTGCAGATTGTCTACGTAGGTTTAATACGGTCAGGGTAAAATGAAGGGCTGCAACTGCAGATTATTTCATCATCTAAAGACAGAAAGGAAACGTTAAGAAGTATTCACAAATTCATGGTGTAGATGTCCACTGCCACGTTCTTCTGTTCTCTAGGTGCCACTGTTAAAAAACCCCATGTGCAGCCCAGTCAGTCTATTGAGAGTTGACACCAAAAATAATCCTTCTGATATACAACCTAGTATATTTCAGGGATACAGCACACATCAACATTCATCCCACGGTTGTTACTTTTACAGCCAGTGAATGCACAGACTATTAGGGGCCACCTGCAATTCCATCAAGAAGATGAAACAGACAACATCTCACATATTACATTCATTTATATTCCATTTCACTGCATTTGGTGAAATTGAAAGACATGGGAATGAAAGAGAAGCGTCAAGGTAAAATCTTTATAGGAATATCTAAGAAATCAGTAAAAAACAAAAAACAACAGTCCCTCTGAGTTTCAATCTTCCTTTCTCTGTTGCAGAGTGCATCCATATTAGAATGCACTCAAGTGCAAATACAGTACACAGTGAGTCTTTCTTTAGAGCCTGTAGACAGGCTTTGCACTTTTCTATTGGATTTCTGAGAAAGCAGAGGGTTGCCTGCTCTGGATCGCTCAATACCTTCCCACACCTCGAGTTGCTTCTGGCAGCTGCCGTCCGTCTCTCTTCTCAAGTACGCTCCCTCTCTGTCTCTCTCCTTTCTCTTAGTGTGTGTGCGTGTGTGTGTGCTTGTGCGCGCTCTACAGCATCTCACGCCATCACTCATCAAACTTCACACCTCGCCAACATCGCTCAACACATACTGTAAATCCTCCACCACTGGTGCTGAGAATAAACGCAAACAATGGGAAGGTATTTACTCTTGGCTTGTCGTTGGCTTTGTGCAACCACACAGAGAATGAAATAAAGCCACTTTGTCACGAAAGGTTTTTCCAGCTGCTCAGATAATAAAATATCATCATATCATAAAATAGCATCTCTTTTCCTGCACTGTGTAACTTTTGTGGCATCCTATTTGAAAGAGGATCAAACTGTATTGCTGCTTTTGTGGGTGACTCATTGACTCAGCGGTGACAATCCCTCATTTGTTCATTTATCCCTCTTAATCCTATCAATACTGTAGCTCATTCAGAGTATTCCAGCTAAGACAGTGGGTTTAGCATAGTGGCTTAGTGCCTTCCTCTCCAGGTCTAAGGTCAGTTAGCATCTTCACTACTCAGGCCGCCATTGTGGTGTGACTGACAGAGCCACATGGATGGATTTCTGGGGTCTCCGGGGGCTGAGGTTTAGCCAAGCAAGGCAGACAGGCATCCCCTGCGGGGATTCGTTGTGTGTAGATAGACACAGTACGTGTATGTAACTGTGTGTACGTCTGACTGATGTGTTTATGTGTGTGTGCTGTACTATAGCTCAGGTCTGGCAGTGCTCCAATGCTCAGGGCTAACGGAGTGCTTAATGTCCCTGGTGTGCCCTTGTTTACTGAACAGCTAAACACAGGAAGAAGCCTTCGCCTACTTAATCATGACACAGCCTGCAATTTTGAATCACTGCTCTCAAAACACTTCCTCCATTTGCCCCCCATATGGCTCGGTGCTGTAAACAATCCCCAAAGTCATTTGATCAAACAAATGAATAATTTCTCCCTATTCTTTATCTCCATATCAGTGGGTGAAGGCATAAACCTGATCCCCATGGACCCCAATGGCCTGTCTGATCCGTACGTCAAGCTCAAGCTCATACCAGACCCCAAAAATGAGACCAAGCAGAAGACCAAAACCATCCGCTCCAACCTCAACCCCAAATGGAATGAGACCTTTAATTTGTGAGTAAACGGCCTGTTGTCACCTCTATCCTACCACAGGCTACACTGCACTTTTGGATATTTCACACGAAAAATAAAAATAAATCAATCAGTCAATCTACCACTACTGATACTGGTACTGCTGCGTAACCATATTTGATGTTAAATGTAACTGTGGCTGAAATCTGAACACAAGACTGTACATAAATAATCATGTGTACCATCTCTGTGTTGTATAGCAAGCTGAGGCCTACAGATAAGGACCGCAGGCTGTCAGTGGAGGTGTGGGACTGGGACCGGACCACTAGGAATGACTTCATGGGGGCCCTTTCCTTCGGCGTATCAGAGCTCATGAAGGCGCCGGTCTGTGGCTGGTAATGCTCACTTCCATGTTCTTATTGACACTCAGGTATTGTTTGAAATTAGCACTAGACTAAGATAACAGTATTTGCATTGGCCAATGTACTGATTGATGGTCACCTGGAGCCACAGCAACAGTCAGTTTGTTCCAGAGAAGAGAGAGATATTCTTTTATCATTCACTTATTTAACTGACAGCTGTCTTTGTGTCTGCTTTGATATTGTCTGTCATGAATTGTACGGTGGTGCCAGATACCCCGGAGGCAAAGAGACCGTGGGTTTACCATGACCTGTGTTGTCGATGATCAGTGGAAGGAGGGATTCATCTGCTCGTTTCTTATCTCACAACGTTTCACTCTGTGTTTCTCTGTATGTGTCCATCCTCTTTCTCCCTTTCCTTCTTCCTCTATCCTTCCTCCCTTGTTGTCTCTCTCTTCCAGGTATAAGTTATTGTGCCAGGAGGAAGGGGAGTACTACAATGTTCCCATCTCAGAGGAGGATGATGGGAATGAGGAATTGAGGCAGAAATTTGAGGTGAGTATTGTGCTAAAATAATCACAGTTTTCATCTTGTTTGTCTGCTTCTTGACTTAAGTTATTGCCTTAATGTGGCAATTAGAGTGTGTACAACACTGAAGCGTATAAATAATATCACTGTGCGTCTACAGATTCTTGGTTCTGATACATTTGTTCAGCTCCATCTAAATGCTTTCATTTTTATTGTCCACGATTGGCTATCAATAAGACTTTTCTGTTGGGAAACATATAAAATATATAGAGGTCTTTGTATTTCTATCAGTGATGAGAGTCAATGTTAATGATGTGGAATTTTTGTATTTGGCACAGCCCTGCCTATCTGTGTGACTAAGTATGATAGGTCATACATCATACTCAGCATCTTCCCTAAGTCACTGTAACCTTGTTAATCTCGCTGGAATAAATCCAGTCACCGCTTGTTAGCATTTTGTTCTTACATCAGAGCAGCCTGGAGTGGAATCAAAGCAGCCCACAGACAGCCTTTGATATTCCTTTTTCCCAGTGACAGCTGTCTTTTAACCTTCAGAGCCATTTTCTTTGACAAAGACGTCTATCTGATGCTAGGCCTGAGATGTTTTGATACAGCATGTTGTTTTAAACCAGTTTTTCACAGGTTTGTATCATGTGTTAGTTAATAATCAGGCTAATTGACTGGGACAGTTGTTTCAAACGTGTGGTGAGATCGAAAGCATGAAATTCAGTTGCAGTTTTGCCAGCTGGTAGATCTTTGATGGTCTGTATCTCAGAGCATCACCAGTTCATAGTATTACAAGCTAAAGTTACAGAAGTAAAGATTGAATTTTCTTTGGCCAAACAACAGTCAGTGTGCAAACAGTTAGCTCCTTGGATATACTGTAAACATTTGTATAGTGCTTTTCACACTTTGGGATGATGAAGTTGAACATGGCCTATGTTAAATTTAAGTTTTTATTTGACAACAAACCAGCTCTCACTGCACTGTAAGCAGTGTAGCTGATGTTGCTCTATTTTGAACACTTGCAAGAGGCTCACATTTAGTGATTTGTGAAGTTCTAACTGGACAAATGTAGTACATTTTGGATTTTTAGAGGATGAATCTAAACTTATTGACCTATGATCAATTATTCTCTTCCTATTAATGGGATGTTTTTTTTTCTTAATTAGATACTGCTCAATGAGTATCCAACATGATTTATAGAAAATCATTTTCTTAATCAAATGGTAATGAAGTTTAATCATGATGATTATCATCATCACCTTTCCAATAATGAAGTGAGTTTTATGGACCATCTTGGAGAGTCTAAAATCATAATTAAATCATAACCTTTCACTTCTTAAATGCTAACCCAAACACACATGCACATACCGACACATTGGGCAAGACCCTTTTCAGTGGAGGTCACTGAAGAAACACAGTTGCCTGCTCTTTTCCTTCATCTAATTTACTGCATCGGTGTATCTGTCCTGCTGAGAGTGAAGCAGAGGTCTCTGCGTTCCTCTGATTGTCTGCCTCTCAGTGGGAGCCAAGGTCTCTGCAACTTATCTTCCATGATACTTCTTCTACACAGTCCGCAGGTAAAATGAGAAAGAACGGAAAGGCAGGATGTTAGAAAGATCATGGCTTATTTGTAGAATGTATATTATTTGGGTGGCAAAATTGCTAAAAGCTTGTCTGGTCACACCCTGTTAGTTTGTGTCCTGTACTTTCAACATCCAATTTGGCACCACTGATGCTGTGCAGTGAATTTATTAAAAAACTATACAAATTTATATATGTATAAATGACCAAATGTAAATTGTACATTATTCCCAATAACCCCATATAAAAATGTGATTTACCCAAGTGTTAAGAGGCATTACCACTGTAATCAAACCTTTTTGCAGTTACACAAAACATGTCCATTTGGGAACATTGCAAAGGTAATTTTAGTTCATTCATGGTGTGAGGTTTATGTTATGATGAGGGAAAACAGAGAAAAAGAGGTGACGAATAGAAGCCTAAGGTCAGAGAAGAGCCTGACCTCCTATCACTTGTCTACATTTGGTTGTCAGGGTAACGGGTCCATACGATTTACAGTACATGTTCAGTTCACCATAAGGGGATGCATAATGCATCATAGTCAAGGCGCTGGTACTTTGTGTGTCAGGGTTCAACAGCTGGTCCTTCACACCTGCTCACACTAGCCACAAAATATATTTGCAGAGAGCAGGTATCCACAACCCTTTTTTTAGTTTGTTCTTTACGCATTATTAAGAGACAAACACCATGGCAATACTATTTGGTAAACCTCAAATAAAGGTAATGCTTTAGATATTAGTATAGTATAGTATTTCCAGCTCTCTAAATGTTTTGTCTACATGACCTTCGAGAATGTGCCAAATTCTCTCTCCGTTTTCCTCTTCATAAACCCCTCTGTGGTTCTCTCCCTTTTTTCCCTTAGCTTCCTGCTCCCTCCTGTGTTCTTGGTGAGACTTATACTGTACAAGTGCTTCTTCATCCTGTGTCACAATGTCATATTTAATGCAAGAGTTTCTCTCTTCCTTTCTCCCGTTTTTGCCCCCTGCCCTCAGGACTGCCAATTTAACTTTAATCTAAAGGTAGCCCTCTCCTCTCCT
>JAVQJF010094693.1:0-16843 GCA_036023855.1 Gadopsis marmoratus
CACACACACACACACACACACACACACACACACACACACACACACACACACACACACACACACACACACACACACAGCATTAACTGTGGAAGAAGGCCTTGTTAGTCCTGCACACAGTCACACATATTCCACTCTTATTGTGAAAAATTATGTCGGTCACAGAAAAATATTCAACTGTGTAGACCCGAAAGCAGCTCACAGCCAGTGTTCAGCTGCTTCAACTGTAAAACTGCTGTCAGGTGTCAAATCAGTTACCTGACTGGGAGGCACTGGTAGCACTGTTTTGCCCGAAGCTAACTGGGAGTGCAGCCAGAAACTGCAACACTAGACTGGTAAACGTTACTCAACGTGTCTCTTCTGACATGCTGCTCGTTAAAAAAGCAAGTCAAACGGGGAAGATTTCTAGAGCCAACGGCCCCGTCTGGCTTTCAGCAATAGCTAGTGTAGCTAGCGTTAGCGAAGGGTGCTAGCTAGCTACTGTCGGGCCAGTGCAGAGATCATTCTTGTTGTGTGTAGCCAGAGAGGCATCAATAGACGGGTAGCATGGTGCTCATCTCACCGCCGACAGCTACTGCTGAAGCCGAAGCGACAGTCCCTCCTCTCCGGTCCGTCCTCTCCGTCTGGTTTTAGTACCGAATCAGAACTAAATCTGCCGCAGTGCCAGACCTCCCGGTAACCGTCTGAAACAAGCCGCTGTGCGTTATTAGCGCTCCCCTTTTATTTACCTTCCTCCTCCATGACCCACCAAACCCCTCACCGATCGCTTGGAGTGTCTCGTAACGTTACGACGGTTTTGTATTCTCAAACGGCCTTACGTAAGAAGAGCTTTTGGGGGGGAAAAAAACAATAGAACGTAAGTTAGTGCGAATTCACGTTCCTACAGTTGAAAGGATTTACGTAAAAAAAATATCAGGAGAGCAAAGCGCAAGAAATCTGGAGCGTAGTCTGTAGCTGCCAGGTGTAAAAAGAACACCGTTATCGAAGAAAAATAAAATTCGCAGTAATATGTGGATTTTTTTTTGTGCTTCCTCATACGTGTGTGTGTGTGTGTGTGTGTGTGTATCTTTGCCTTACATGAAAACTGCCACTATACCATCTCTATAATGATACACTGGTGGAAGGAGTATTCAGATACTTTTATTAAAAGCTTGCACATTTTTACTTAAATAAAAGTTTGGATGTAGCATTAGCAAAATGTACTTATGAAGTTTAGGAAGTACTCATGCAAAATGGTATCTTTCAGAGTGTTATATTTATTATACGCAGTGGTGGGAAATAACTGCGTTTATGTACAAGTACTGTACTTAAGTACAATTTCTATATTTTTCTTAATTTTATTCCACCGTATAATTTTACCCCACTGCATCGACATCACTACATTTGAGAACAAGTAACTTTACAGATTAGAAAATTTCACTAAAAACATATCATCATTTTATAAAATATAATGCAATGTTATGAATGAAAATGACCATCACTATAAAATTCTGCTAAAATTAACTTCACCAGCTGCAACATTATAATGCTACTTACAGGTGCATCAGTAATCAATTAGAGTAATATAAACCTCCTTTAGACCATTCTCCATAATGATTGCTTTAACTTTTGATACTTTGAGTACATACTGCTTCTAATACTTTGTAATATTTCCTTTCTGAAATGTAAATAAGAATACAATCCAAATACTCAAGGCAAATGTACTTCGCTGCGTTCCAAGCCTGTACATATGATAGTTTGGCACTCCATATGCCATATAAGTATATATGTTGTAATAGACAAGCATAGAGAGTACGGTTCTAATGTTGTATGACATTAGGCCTAATCATAAGAAAATATCATCAAAAGATATGTGATTCTTCCAGGTGACTTTTCATATATGACCTCGCTTTCAAAATACTGTTTTACAATGTTACAGCGTTATTTCAGTGAGAACCTCACTGCAACAAGAAAGCTCTCTCGTGGAGACGTCATATAGTGTTTTTATTATGAATTTTGTAATGGTTTCTGACAGTTCTCAATAACAATTAGTCAGCATTATCCATGTCATCATCGTATCAATAATTACAGGTAATGTTCCAATAGTAACATAGTAATAATATAAGTTATTAATCAATGCAATGTTTATTCCTTCTTAACATCACACTCAGAAACGACAGGCTTTATTTACTGACAGGTTTAGCACTGCACATTGATAGGCTACACAAACAGACAGCAAGAGACACAGAGGGAGAGGTGTAGGAAAAAGGCTGGGGAGGCAGGGGGAGAAGGTGAGGAGAAGCACACGGTTGTACATTCATTGAACCAAAGATATCGCATGGAGTGAAAGAAAATAAGAAGGAAGGAAATGTTTTGAAATGTCACAAAATTACCTGGAAGTGTGAAAGATGAAACGAGTGAGACGTATCTAAGTATCACAACAATGTGCCCTCCTTTTTCTGTGATTCAGATATTGACAAGTTCTTAAATTACAACAATATTACACACAAATTAAGAGACACTCATCAAGCCAGGGATTATCATCCTTATCACTACTACTATTATTATTATTATTATACTGTTTTCTGATGCTGCAAAGGTGTTTTTTCAAATGGAGAAAAAATAAAGTAAATTAATAATCTGCTCCCTCTCAAAGTGTGCAGAAAAGGTGGCTGCAATAATAATAGTAATAACAATAATTTCATAATATTCATCATTGTATGTACAGAAAATTCATTACAATCAATACAATCAAAACTGCCCAAGCTGAGCTGACATTCTGGGCACAGCAGGGGTAGCATTATGGAGTGTGTATGTGTGTATTTGTGTGTGATTGCATGTGACGTCTTGCAGTTATTGTAAGAGCAGTGTGCAATGAATTAGAGACATTCCGGTGGTCACTGTGAAGGTGAGGGGTCAGAGGTCAGGCTGCACCACGTTTATTATTGTAGATGGTGACGTTTTGTCATTGAGCATCACAAGCTGAAACTACCAACTTATGTAAAGGATGAGGTTTATGGTTGATAATCCTCAAATCTTCTCATCTTATCATCAGCACCACATAAGACATGGTCGGGAGCTGAAAGTAGTCACAATACCAAAATAAAAATACCTGCAAGCGTAGTGGGTTTTTAAAAAGGTTTATCAATAAATTGGAGAGTGACCATAATGTCTGACCTCACTGTCTTCACTCTGCGGTTAACGGTGGTCGAGGAATGTGTTGAGAGAGGATGCAAAGAGGGAGAAAAGAGCTTGTGCACAGACTCCTCGAGTCAGTCTAATAAGGGAGTGCAGAGACATGTCGGGATCAAGGCTTTGTGTCTTTGCCTACAGGTCTATTCAAGGCCGGCATGTTGCGGATTGTTCCAGTTTTCATTTTGTAAAGATTTCATTCTGTTTTCAATAACAAAAGATACAATCTGAGTTTTGTTTTTTAAAACAAAGGTAGTCTCATTCAACCGGTATTACACTATACAGACACATTACCATCTTGTGATTTAGAACTGAACCACATACAATTTTGGTGGGTTTTGCTCAGGCGGTTAAATTACATTAACTGTATACATTGTGCCATTGAACATTTAAGTGGAGAACAACTGCCCGTTGTTGGCTATAGGTCACATATGGCATTGAGTGTCAAGATATTACAGTGACTGTGTTGTGCGTCGTGTTTGTAAGCATACATTCCTTATACTAGTGGTGTCAGCAGTCGTTGATATTAAAAGTGTTGGAGTGTATGACTGGTGAGCCGGGTTGTGGTTTCCATGAGAACTGGTGCAGAGACACATGTGGCTCAGTAGCGACGGGCGTTGCCGTCCCTCCCCTCCTTCTTGATGATGATTCGCTGGTCGTCGCTTGCGTCGTCAGGTGTCTCCGCTACCTCCTCCTCCTCCCCCTCCCCCTCCGTGTCAGCAGAGATGCCCATACGAGACTCATACGACTGAGGGATAGAGCAACATGTGGATGAAAACAGGCGCTTCATAGGTGTGGTCATTTATTACACTCAGATAATTCAACATCAATAAATTCTCTACCTCCATAGGGTTGACGATGATGGTGAGGGCAGAGTCGTCCCATTGGCTGCTACCCTCATTAGCACCGCCCTTGGCACCTTCACCACGGCGATGGATGGAGCGAATTCGGAACACACCGAGGATCACCATGACAACCAAGAAACCCACACACACCATTATGATGACGGTGGCTGCTCCTGGCACCACTGGAAAGACAAACAAAACAAAACACAGTGACGATAATTATGTCCGGTGAAATTCTACATTATTCTTGTTGTTGGCAAATCCCATTAAAATAACAAAACCAACTATGAATTGATTCTATTAACAAGTATTGTCTGTGTAGCCAAAGCCTGATATAGCTTGTTCCTCTGTGCCATAGAGCTCCATTGTTGTCCAACAACTATCAAAAACACAGGAGAGAGCCACGCCGTTGAAGTGGTCGACATATTCCTTCACTGTGATGAATGTGGGCACTATTGTTGAAAATACTCACTAGTGTACAAAATGTGTACTAATACACAGTTGACAAATAGGCCCCTGACAAATGCACTGTTTAGTCATGTTTGAGTAATCACTCAGCCATTTTAAAGAAAAAGGGTAACTTTATATTTGTGACCAGTGTTTAGGGTTTATGTCTTCAGCATGAATAAATAAAATTCTGGCAAATTCTCCCGATTTTTCTTTATTGCCAAAATTTACAAACCTTTTATCTTCCCCACATAATGGTTAAACGTATGTTGACCCAAGAACTGAAAACATATGAGATCATTAGAAGCTCTGTTCAAAAATCTGTGCCACTGTGGACATGAAAGTATGAAAAATAAAGCAATTATCCAACCTAAGCATCTCTTTGAAGGCAAATTTAGAATCTAACATTTGCTGGGGTGTTAGACTGTGAGGGCAACATTATTCAACTTGATAATCTGCTGTGTGGCTGTAATTATTATTCAAATGAAACAGCAGACCATTACACAATTATCGGTTACACTGCCCCACAGTGCAGGTTATTCTTTACGCTGGCTCCACATCAAGTCTTGTCATTACTTTTAGAGCTCTGCATGGTCAGTCACATGCCTGCATTAGAGGTCTGTGGAGTCTGCTGATTAGGGTTTGTTGGTTGTTCCTGTGCCTTTGAGGTTGTGGCTCCTAAACTTTGAAATGTTCTCCCTGTGGACTTGAAGTTTTCTTGTAAAAAATAAAAGTTATGTTTACATTCATTGTTGCTCACCAAAACTCATTACGTGTATCCTTGAGGTCTAACAAACATGTTGAGTGCGTTTCCTTCCTCGTAAAACATTTGCAAAGCCAAGTGTTATAAATCCAGAATTAAGGACTCTGGTCTGTCATCAAACCGCAGAACCGCTGCAGGCATCTGGCACACGCCCCAACCATTCGTCTACTCTTATTTTATATTTTTCTTTTGTCTTTTATTGTGAAGCACTTTGTGACATCTGTTCTAGAAAGGTGCTGTATTAATAAATGCTACAAGACAGGAAAAGCTGATTGAAGTGAAATGTCACCTGAGTTGCGGTGTGGATTGGGGAGGGTGTGTCCACTCAACTCTCCAGCATGGTGGGATGGATGGAGAAACTGCTGCTGGGACGCCAGCAGGTGGGATGGGTGGTACAGACTGTCCAGAGAGTGGAGGAAGTTCACCTGCAGAAAGGAGGAAAAAACAGAGAAGAAGAAAGAATGACCTCACTGGCTATGTGGCTAAACCGTGTTCATTCCTCACAGCAATTCTGGCAACAAGGCTCTTTTCACAACAACTGTTTATCAATACTACGATTATTTAGTTTTATTCGGTCCTGTTGCCAAAGGTCAAAACTGAACTTCCATCTAAAAGATATGTGTATCTTCATGTCAGTACCAGAGGTGTTACGTGAATGATGCTTCCTCTCACCTCCAGAGTCAATTCATTGCTGGTGTATCTGCCATTCATCTCAGAGCAGGACAGGCGGAACCGCCTCTCAAAGCGGGCCGAGCCTTTGGCCAGTCGGTAGCGGACTGAGCGAAGGACGTCCTCGTACACAGAGATGGATTCGGCACCTGGAGGGAGTGCAAAAAACAAAGAGGACAGAACAAAATCAGAAGATAGAGAGTCAATACTGAGACGATAATTAAAGAGAGAAAGAGGAGGAGAGAAAAGTAGTTTGCAGCTACTTATTGACAGGTGGGGGTAGATGTACAGGATGGATGAGTTTAAATTTTTAGGTAATTGAAAATCTATTATACTGAATTTCAAAAAACTGGGTGTGGAAGTTTTAAAGGCCTGGAAACCTTTTCTCAAACAGCGTGTTACTGTCTTCTATGCACATTTTTTTCCAAAGTTCAAACTGTTTTAATTGTTTTTTAAAATTAGAGATTTTCTGTATTTTGTGTTCTGTTTGTGTTGTTCTCACTGGTTTTTACTTGATGGGACTTGATGGGACTTGCTGGAAAAAAGTGATGTCACGTATTTCTGTGCACCAATCAGGATTTAGCCATATTTGAATGAAAATGTGATGACAGTTGTAGGGCTGTTTGCTTCTCTCTGTTAATCAGTTCTGATAAAACCACACCCACACAGTTCTGATGAAGCACATTTGTTTTTAACTGTGAAACTCTAAAAAAAAAACCTAAACAATGTTTTTTCCCCTGAACTTCTTTGTTGTTAATTTTGTTGTGAATATTTATGTTATAGAGAAATACCTTAAAGGCGTTAAAACATAGAGGCACGAACAGAGTATTAGTTCAGATTTTCTGAAAAACTTTGTGGTATTAATTTTTTGCTTATCTGTAATTCATTGTTATCGCTGCCTGTCTTGGCCAGGACAAAATATTTATAATGTCAATGATGCTATCCTAGTAAAAAACAGACAGAAAAGGAAATAAATGTTTTCTATGACAGTTTTGAAATGGGCAAAATGTCTTCATGCATACCTGTGATGGCAATATAAGCAGTAGTATTGATGATTTCCAGGCCCCTCTCGCGCACAACATCCATGTCCACCAGGAGCTCCTCCCTCTCAGGGTTTAGCTCCTCCCCCAGTGGTTGGACCTCACAGCCGTCCAAAGTGTGAGCCACGGCATCGGACATCAGAGCTAAGAGGTGATAGAAAGGAGAAAAATAACAACATCATTACCCCAGTTTACGAAACAAAGACCACTGATGGTCTCTTCAACTCATTTCCATAGACAAGTGGTAAGCAAGAGCTAAACAAACATGAGAAATCTCCTCACATTGGGGTTACTGAATGTGTGACTCACCTCCACCCTCCATCCCCTGTGCAGCCGTGTTGACGGCATGAGACAAGGAACAGACGATCCGGAGCTCAGGAAAAAGGGGGACACCACGGGGACCTTCAAACTCAGGGGCAGGGCGAGCCAGATGAGGGCCGACCCCAGAGAGAGAGATCTGAGGGGCGTCAGGCTGGAGAACCACCAGGTATCCCTCCAGCTGCTTGAGGGACAGGCAGCTCTCCTCATTGAAACATCTGGCAGGGAGGAAGGAGGCGTGTGTTGTCAGAAAAAGAGTGAAATGTGAAAAATGTCACTGGTTAGATAACCCAGGTGTTTGTGGTGTATGCCAAAGCATCTTTGTAAGACACACTAGCAGTCGGTTGGTCCAGCACTTTCATCCAGACTAAAGGACTGTCATGAAATTTCGTACAGACATTAATGGTGCCCAGACGATAAATCCTACTGACTTTGGTGAGCCCATGAAATTTCCTCTAGCGCCACTTTGAGGTGTCATACTAGTTTCAGCTATTTGGGCAAAAGATGGGGAGAGAGCTACAAAGGTCTGGTGAGCTCACTTCTTTCTAACACCACACCCCCGGATTTCTTTCACTTTCAAACTTGTAGTTTTCAGACCCAACTGCCACTGACTCAAGTTTACTTGAGGCAATTTAGCAGACCGCACACAGCTCTCCGTCTGGAGCAACAAAAAACCCCCAAACCTTTATACATCTTTGTTTCACTTATGCAGTGGTAATCCCCAAGACCTGTAAACTAGACTAAACTAGACTTTGACATGTAAAATCTGCCTTTAACTTTTCACCTAGTTCCATCATCAGGTCAAACCCTTAACTTCAGCCTCAGCTGCACTTTGTGTTTAGTGCTAATTAGCAAATGTTGCATGGTAACATATCAAACTAAGGTGGTTAACAAGGTAAACATTATGCCTGATAACATCATCATGCGGTCGTCCATTAATCCAAGGGTTGGTGGTTCGATCCCAGCTCCTCCTGTTCACATGTCGAAGTGTCCCTGGGCAAGACACTGAACCCTAAGTTGCCCCCGTTGGAGGCCAGCATGGCAACTGTGTCCCCATCGGTGTGTGAATGTGGTGTAAATGTGAATGTGACTGTGTGTTTGTCTGCCCTGTGATTGACTGGCGACCAGTCCAGGGTGTTCCCCCGCCTCTCGCCCAATGTCAGCTGGGATTGGCTCCGGCTCCAGGTTTAAATCCAGTGCAGTGTTTTCTCAATCTTTCCCAACCTAATTCCACCATGACTTTTTTTTAACGTTGATCTGTTGTGACACTGAAAATAGCAAATGTCAAACCACAGTAGCTATGCTGTTACAAAATGTAATTCTCCTGCCAGAACAGGAAAGCAAATAAGATTGATGACAGGCTGCTTACATATATTTATTCATCTGCACTATAATTCAGCATCACATTTGAAAGGGGATTAAGCAGTGTGTGTGCGTGTGTGTGTGTGTGTGTGTTACATTTTCAATATCAGAGTGAGCAGCTGCTTCTATCTGCCTCTCCAGAAGGGCCTGCTGTTCAGCCATCTGGGTAACTCCTGGCCTGAAATCACTCTAATCTTCACACACGCAATAAAACACGCTGGAGAAAAAAAACTAACCTCTGGTACACTTGAGCAGAAACCAAGGAAGAAAAGAAAATCTGTCCATGACCTTGAAAACGCCCTCCAGCACCGAATTGTGACCTGGTAATCATTTTACTCTCATACACATGTGACAAAAACAATAGCCCCAAAAGGCAGATATAAGAATATCTGCACAGCCTGAGAGTTTGATAAGATCTGTTTTGTCGGAAGGCAGCTAGTTTTAGAATAAATACACAATATATCTCATCGTCTATGTGCTGGACTGTACTTCCCAAGGTGAGTTAATATTTCATCAGCTAAAAGTGACTGCTAAAGCCAGAGAGCTAGTTGGCAGTCGTTAAGCATGTTTGAGGCACTGACCCAGAAACAAGAGTTTGTGTGCTTTTTATTTCCACAGCCAGCTGATTCGGTGTGATGCACACTGAAGCAGGGATTCAGTCTTGTGCTGTCAGTCTGTCTGGCAACATTAAGGATACAGGAAAACCACCCTGGCACCATGAATAGCTCTCTTGAGGTGAAAATATGTGAGTAATATGATGATGCCATATAGGATTAGCTCTTTATTTTTAATCAGTCGACAAGAAAAAGGGAACAAAAAATGAATCCTTCAACAACCTCAGTTACCAGGGGTGGCCCGGGATAATAACTGCAATCACCACAAACTAATAACAGACCATGTGTAGTAGCTACTTTACATTTTGTTGAAATATTTTCTCTGTTTACTGTTTATGCCGGCAACATATGTTATTGTTTCATTACCAGACACAAAAACTGTGCATAACGCAACATCCAAAAAAGTTAAAAACAGCCAAGTGTCCTCAGTTTCAAGAGTTAGTCAATTGAACTCCCATAACTAAGAGTGTTTGTTTTGCACCTGGCATTTCACCAGAGCTTTGACTGGACTTGTGTGAGTAACTGGATTACTTCCACATGACAGAACAGAGTATTAGGCCTTTATTTTCCTGCATTCCTACAGAGTATGGTTAAGTGTTGATGATATTTATTAGTTTTTGAAACATATAATGAACTCGGGAAGGGTAGTTGTGATATTATGATGTGCTGAGGGAAGCCCTGCTAGAATGTTTTCCTTTTTTAAGCACTAACTATGTCCGTAACTTGTGAACATATCTGTCATTTTGCAGCATTTAGCTGTACTTTTTCTCCACACTGCTTGGCCAGACGCAGAGTATCCACACACTGACTGAACTTTGTGATGATGTACACCTGTGTGCAACCAATCTCTTGTGATGACAGGCAGAGATCATGCCATCTCATTTTGTATTTTTAACAATGGTCTGACACTCCTGGCCAATCAGAATTCTCTCAGTGCTCCCACTGGCCAGTCCAGGCATGCTATGCATACTACTAAACCAGGTGGCAGGAAATTGCACTGGCAATTTACAGTCACAGCAAACATTATTTGGTGACTGAGTGAAAAAAGAGATAAGATTTTCCTTGTTATCTCTTGTTTTGACATATTTTCTGTATAATCATCTCTTTCATGCCACACAAGTCCTTATCACAGCCGAAGCAAGGTCCATGTTCCATGAGTTCAGTGTCAAAGGAGTAAGCAGCGGCGGCAGACTCGAGACAGTGACACTTCATTTGACTGCTACAGACGGACTCTCAGATTCTCACTTAACCGTTAGCAAATGTCTGATGGATCTTTTGTGATATTCAGAGATTTCCAGTGTGATAATATACATATGTGGGGTCACTTTCCTTCAGCTTGCCTCATCTTCTACCAGTAGTTAGGTTCCTGCATTTTCACAGAATGACTTTCAGTCAAAGGACATGTGACTATAGTTAGTTACCCAGGTTGTCTGTGAATATTGGGGCTTGCTTTTGGTTGCAGTCTTGCAGTTGCATTACATTCTGGTCTATTCAGTCTACTGTTGGTGGTCAAATCAGTATATCCGCCTCGTCTATGACTTTATTTGTATGGTTGTTGACATCCATCCACAACTATATTTCTGTATGTGTATATATATGTGTGTGTGTGTGTGTGTGTGTGTGTGTGTGTGTGTGCGCGTGTACCTGAGTGAGGTGGTTAGTTTGAGGGGTCGGACTCCGGGGGTGGCGAAGCGTAGAGAGTTTCTGTAGGTGACCTGCTGCACCGCACGGTTAAAGCTCTCAATGTCATCTCCCTCCAGCACTAACACTGACTGGCTGGGGTTCACATGAACCTGCAAGGTCAAAGGGGAAGCTTGAAAATCTAAGTTCCCATTCATTTACATAAGAAGTCATTGTGTTCAAGATGAACTTGGGACACCTTGCAGTTGTTGTTTTTTTTGCAAATCTACCCTGTACGAGTTAAAAAGAAAAAGGAAACATTTGGTATCAGCAGACATATTACCTTTTGACCTATTTTACACACAGTATTAATATACATCCTAAGTAATAACATACACATTTTTTTTATAGATTTTAAGTGTAAAAGCTTCAAATTTACCAAACTGCCACTAGAGGATGTTAGAAACACATTTGACAACATAACAACAAGTCTTGTTTTCTATTAAAGAATAGGTTCAGGATTTTTCAAGTCTGTCTTAAAACAATAGTCAGTAGTTGAAACAGGTTTTGCTTGCTGTAGTAATTCCTCCTCTTAGGACTTGACAAACTGTGAACCTATTCTTTAATCTGTAACCCATTAACTGTTTAAGTATTAAAACAGAAATAAATGAATGTGAATACAAGTGAAACAAACTGAAGGCAAATTAAATAATGACTGTCCTTCTGGTAAAACTTAACACCTCATATACATAACATACTGCAATGGGTTGGTATGTCTCAATTTAAAAATAAAAGACATTATGAACTGATAATTTGTAAAACAAAATATATGTGACTGTAAAGCTACTTAGATATGGAACAAGTGATGATGTGTTTACTGTTAAAATTAAAATTTCAATTTCAATTGACAGAGGTTCACCTAAATAGGGGGGTGTTTTGGATTTCTAATTTGGGCACTTTAAGCCCGAGAGGGTCAAATAAAGAGATAGATCTGAATCTAAAGCTCAGAAATCATTACAAAGTAAGTATTATGAAATGAAACAGATTTGAATACACAGAGATGATTTTGAAAAATTAGGTTAAAAGAGTACAGAATATACTGCTTTGGATTAAAAAAAATGGAGATTCAACTTATTTATCCATTAAGAGGTTAATTAAATATTCTATTTCATAAAGAGCATCTTTGAAACATTGTGTGTTTTGTCTTTACGTTTATTTATATTTATAATATCTTTTGTCAATGTATTTATCCCAGAATAAAGACAATTGTTTGTCAATTTTATTCTAAAAAGATGATGGTCATGTTCTTTTCAACATGGCTGAAAACATTTAGTGATAGAAGCATGGTGTACTGGAGAAGAGTAGTGTTTTCATTTTGAATGTTTATAGACTGTAGATTTTGCAAAAGGGGATGTAATTAGCAAATGTGTGTTTCACATGTTCACACGTGACACATGTTCATTCCAGATCTTATTCTTTCTCTATAATGTGTCACTCTAATGCTCTCTGGGGCATTACCTTCATGCCAGAGCCCAGAGTCTCCAGGTCTCCAAAGTCCAGACCTTCCCTGCAGGCGTACAGACACTCCACCACACTGTGAGGCTCCACGCTGCCGGGACGTACCGTCACCCCCGACAACAGGCCGTGGTAACCGCCCACATACTTCACTAAAGACCAGAGGCAGTCCAATATGAACACCACATTTATATTCTAATATGCACACAAATGAGAGACAAACAATGACCGAGCAAAATAACAGCCTGTATGCCATGGCAACGGTGTGAAAACACGGAGGTCACCTGAGTCTTTACCCTCTGGGATGGTGTTGTTTAGTATCTCCTTCTGCTTCTCTTCGGGCTCTGCAGGGAGATCCAGTGAGGGGCAGAGGGGAATAGAAAAAGAGAAAACAATAAGGCAAACTGAGAAAGATACTTCAATGGAGCAAAATATGAAGAGAAAGTGAGAGGAAGACTGAAGGTGCCAGAGATTGACAGGAAGAATGGAAAAATAAATAAATTACACGTGCAGGCACGAGTGAGAAAATGCAAGCACGAAAACTGTAAATGGTATTCAAAAATGTACCATCTCCTCATTATCTAGCAGCAGCTGTTGCCAAGCAGGCAGCACGGCAACTTCCACTGTGGATGAGAGTGTAAAACTGTGAATATGTGTGTGTGTGTGTGTGTGTGTGTGTGTATTTCCCTGCTAATTGGCAGCCAAAGCTTCCCAGCTTGACCAGCGGTTCGGGAGTAAGTGGCTGATAGCTGTCTGGCCCTCGTGTTGTTCTGCTGCCATGAATAATTGATGAGTCAGTTATATTATTAGCCCTCGAAGACAAAACGCATCAACCAAATTATAAGTGAGTGAAATGATGGAGTGAATGGCGCGAGGCAAAATGTCTCGGCAGATTTTCTTAAGATGCCTTGTGAGGGTTTGTGAGTTGCTGGTGCTTGTGTCAGAAATGGCAGCCTGCTATCTTCAGCTATGTGTGATTGAAATGACACTTCGGTGACAGAGGACTGCAAAGGAAGAGGCAAACTGCACAACTGCTGCTCATAGCATTTATGCCACCCCCCCCCCCCAAAAAAAAAAAACAGGCATCCTCGCTCTTCGCTTGCATTCATTTGTGTTAAACTCCATCATTACGCTGGAATGAAATATATGTCAGATGTGGATTCACTGAGCATACAATTCAGCGTCTTACCCCAGCAGGCGCCAATGAACATCCTCTGGTGGGGGGCAGGGTTGGGGATGGCTCCATTGTCATGGATGAGGGCGGGGTCGAAGGTCACACCGTCTACATACAGGGTCACTGAGGGGAACTGGATGCTGAGTGAAAGATGATGCCACTCGCTGTCACAGACCTATTGGACAGAGGTAACACGGAGTGAACGCGAGCCTGAAGGAAGCGTTGAATCATCTTACAGGGGTTAACGTCTGCACATGTACTAGGTTATGAATCTCAGTGGTGGAAGAAGTAGTCAGAAGAACAACAATGTAGAAATGCTCTAGTAAGTACAAGTCCTGCATTTCTAATCCTATTTAAGTAAATGTATGGAGGTGGTAGCAGTAAAATGGACTTCAAAAGAACTCATTCTTGCAAATTCAGTTTTTATATTATTATTTTAAATGGCTCCTGGGACTTACAGTATGTACATACATACATACATTCATTACATTATCGTTAATGTTGATATTGTAGTTGGTTGATGCTGGATTTAACTACTTTATGTACATTCAGGTAGTTTAGTCCAGTGGTTCCCAACCTATGGGTCGCCCCCCCACCACCAAAGGGTGACAAGATAAATCTGCGGGGTTGTGAGATGATTAAAGGGGTAAGATAGATGAAAAAACAAAACTCTGTTACACAAACTTCCTTTCCTTTTTTTGGATGTTTCTTAATCTGTGCTTTCTTTGTGAATTATTATTGCAATTTTATATATTTGGCCTCCAAATAGTTATTTAAATGAACCATCTGAGAAGTTCAGAGGGGAAATGTCTCTTTGGTGAATCTTTGTACATTCCTGTACACATTTATTGCGTAGATATGGTGACAGGAGAAGGAATACAAAGAAGAAAGACAAGGGAATTATAAAGACAGAGGGTCAGAAAAGAACGACCGGGGTAATAAGATATCGTGGTTCAGACAGAAGGATTTTATAAATCTTGTCTGTATCGGCTCAGTATGCTTTAATCCACGATGCTTCAATCTGTCTGGGACCAGCGGCTTCAGTCAAAACAACCCCCCCCCCCCCACAGACCCCCCCACATACACACATACACACACACACAGTTTTCTCTTTTTCATGTATTCTGATGCATGCACCACTTGTTAACCTAACTTGTTAATAAAATATGAACATTATGCTGAAAATTTAATTCTTTCGGTGCCCAGCTGAGATCTGATATTTCACTGCTTAATGTTGAAACAGGAAAAAGAAATGCTCAATGTTCGGTCTGAATGATACACAAGGTTAGTTCCATTTGGTTTTCTATGGTGCGTCTTACTGGGAAGTACAACATTTAAAGCAGGCAGTGACTCTGAGAAAACTTGAGATGAGAGGGAAAAAAGCCGTTTATCAGGACAAACTTTAGGCTTGCAGCAGTTGTTTTCGGTGCACAGTTCATGTAAAATTTCTCCATATATGTAAATATGTAATTTGAAAGTACATAGAAGTACTTATAATGTTGCAATTGAGGGTTTACTGTGTGTCTTTTGTTCTTGTATGTGCATTACCAGAAGGTGGATGTTTTTACTATCACATTACTCCATTTCAGTTTAATTTCAAGGTACAAATGCAGAAGAAACAGTTGCAAGCGAGAACATCAATGTTAGGAGTCACAGTTCCCCCAGTACCTGCTCCAGTTTCCACAAGAACTTGACGGGCCGTGTGGCGGAGACGTCGGGCCAGTAGAAGAGAGAGAGGCGGCAACCATGGACGGAGAGGGAGTAGTGGGAGAAGGAGTCATCTGTAGAGCAGAGGAGCAGAAAATAATTGGTGGGTCAGTGTGGTGTTGTCAAACTGCCTTAATGTTCCCGGGAATTTCTTCAGAGAATAACCACAGAAAGAAATGAAGATGTGCATTTAATAATATATATAATTATGAATTAAGTTTATTATAGATTTCAGTCTGTTTTATCCCTCTCAGTTTTTAATTGTATTGCTGCTTGTACCGAGGCAAGGGTTGCTGACCGTGCTACTTTTAACTACGGGAAAGCTACAAAATCATACATAATCATAATAGTTTATTCACCTGATACACACAATATTCTGCCTGCCACAATTACAGTGTTTTACTATTCGTCTGCTGTCCACTTGTCTGCTCAAGTGGAGCCGATGGGTTTAAGTGTCTCTCTCAAGAGCACCTTCATAGTAGTTGTTGAAGCTATAAACAGCTTTACTTTTTTCTTTGTGATTGTCCCTGCAGTCCTGGGGATTTGAGTGGGTAACCTTTTCGGGGTTTGATGTCTGATGTGTGAATGAAAAACTAAAGACATTTTTCTTTTTCTTTTTACTTTCTACCAAAATTCCCCACTATATTCCCCACACAGTTGAAAACACCCCTTCAAAAGCTACTAAAGCCACGACTCTACGGTATAACGGACCGTTCTTGACGGTGCTGCAGACAATGGTCTCTTCGTCCTTGCGATTTCCTCTGGTCTGTGTGGTGGCGGCCTGGATGTTGGCGCCACCCCTTCGCATCCACAGCTGCAGGGTGAAGTGGTCGCCCGATAATGCCGAGACAACCGAATCCGGCACCACGGCGACGTGGTTGGATCCGTTGAAGGAGAAGACCAGAGATGAATCAGAAGAGGGGAGAGTGGGAAGAGCTGAGGTCCAGTTGGCAGCAGGAGATGGAGGTGGGAGGAGGTCTACTTCACCCCTGACAGCACCTGATGAAGCAAAGCGAGAGAGGACAAAAATATAAAAAAGGATCCTGCAGTCCTGAATTTTCACGTGTTTTGAGGCGTAAACCAGAACTCACCACACAACCGTCGCACAGATCTGTCAGAGTAGCTGTCTCTGTCACAGCCCTTCCCAATGTGGCCGGTCTGAAGCTCTACGGTAGCCTGGATGTTCCACACGGTCTCTTCGCACGTCTCCAGATGCAGGCTGGGGAACAGGGGGATGCTACCTGACCCGGGTGTGTACTCTACACGCTTGGTCCAACCTGACAAAAAATTAATATGACATGCCAGTCACAGCCTGACCCTCTGTCATACAACATCTGGATTGAAAAACGTGTGGGAACTTTATGAGATGCAAATAACACACACTGAGGCTGCAAATGCCTACATTTATTAACAGGTGGAGTCCTGCAAGTGAAATAATGTTCTCGAACAATTCACCTGCCATACATTCATATATGTAACTGACACTCAATTGTCCCTCCCCCTCAACGTGCATACGATTTTCAATTGAGGTCTCTGTGTTATTTATTCATTCATTAACCAGACTGTTTATCCCGAAGGGATCGCAGGGGTCGCGGGGGGGG
>JAVQJF010094697.1:0-26307 GCA_036023855.1 Gadopsis marmoratus
CTTATATTCATTAATAATAATAAATTATTAATAATTATTATTATTATATATTATTATTAGAATAATATTGATTTGCACTTTTACACGATTACATTGAATATTGATAAAACATCAGGTTACTTTTTATTTATCACCTTACTGGAGGGGATACTCATCCATCCATTCATGCAAACATAGATTTAAAAACAAAAGATGGAAATAAACCACAGCTAAAAAGAGAGCGAGTATTGATTTTTGAAGGTGCCGGGTTTGTGTTCAAGTCTTTGAACGTAGTTTCGGTCAAATATAACGTGTAGAGCCAGTCCTGACAAGATGTTTGTCACAGTTCCTCAAAGTCTTAGCAGAGTGAGTCCTCTCTCTCCTCGTGCCGAGCGTAATCTATCTCCTCCATCTCCCGTTCACAGTCTTCACATTCTTCAGCGCAGCATCCCTCCACTACCACCAGGCCGTGACGGTCCACCAGCCTCCCCTCTGCCCCTACAGCTCCTCCCAGGGCCCCTACAGCTCCTCCCAGGGCTCCTACAGCTCCTCCCAGGGCTCCTACAGCTCCCATTCCAACTCCTCCTACCCCCATCCCGACGCCAACAGCTCCCACCCCTCCAACTCCAATTCCTCCTCCGCCAACAAGCAGCGCTCCCCCAGCACCACACGCCAGAGGACCAACCACTGGTCCCACTCCCCTTGGCCACAGAGTGTCCATGAGTGCCCCCTGCTGGCCGAGCTGAATCAGCTGACTGACGGAGTAAACGCCTCCACCACCGGCTCGAACGACCTCCTCGTAGGAGGGGGCGCGGGCGGCAGCACGGAGCTCCTCCAGCCTCACCCTGGCCCGGTGCTTCATCTCGATGAGGGTCTTGGTGTAGGAGTTGAGCGTGGCCACGGCGGCCGCCATGCAGCAGCTGAACGACAGCCACGCCATGCTGGTGAGCGCAGGGAGGAAAGATTTAGGAGAACATTTCGACCTCTTACATCAGACCACAGGCTCATGCAATATATTGATTAAAGGCAAAGTTTATCCACGTATCATCAAAATGTTTGGTGCTAGATGTTTGGTGACGTAGTTACTATACTTGCAGGGCTAGCTGGAGAACCATGGTAGCGAGTGAGCTAGCGGCTAACACGCTATGCAGCGATGAACACGCTAGTGCTAGTCAGTCTCCCAACCATGGTCATAGTACCACTGACGCCTAGCTCATAATTGTCTCAAATCTGTGCTTGAAGTTGTGAAGCAGTTTATATTCAAAGGAATGTAGAATAAAATGATTGTGCTCAGATTTGCATGAAATTGCAGCAATATCTTCGAATTAAGTGTGTAAATTGATACAAACGTACGCAAAAGACCATCCGTAGTCCCAGGTCTGTGGCCTCCAGTCTTTGGGCCCGATGCTCACAGTCATTTGGAACACTGTGGTGTACATCATGTGCGCCACCATCCCCATCATACCTGATGGAGCAGGAAAAGACAGAGGGATGCAGTTAAAAAGAGAAAAAGAACAGAGAACAAGTCTAATAATTTTGGAGTAAATGACTGTAGAAATACGAGCGACAGAAGAGAGTGAGGCAGAGAAAAGCAAAGTAGCCACTACATGTTAAAGCTCTTGGCGGTCGCTGAAGAGAAAGGTCAACAACTATTCAAGGCTCCTCTTCACCTGAGAGGACAGTGCACATGGCGGCGAAGGCGTTGATCTTGAGGGCGTTCATCTCCCTCTTGGCACAGAGGCAAACGGCTTCCACGCACATCAGCAGGAAGCCCATGGCCAGAAGGCCGATGTACATGAACTCACTGATGACCGACAGCCAGAGGACACCTGGAAGCAACGGCGGCAAAAGAATACATTTCGGGCGCTTTTAAAAATGTCACCGGTCTGCGACGAGCCGACAAGAGCGAGGATCTGACACAAGTAAATCTTGGGGGGGGGGGAAGATAGCAGCTGCTCGACTGTGGCGTGACGGAAATGTTTCTACGTATTCTGCGTTGGTTTGCGTTGCACCGACCTTGTGTCTCTCCCGGCGTCAGCTCAATGAAGCTGCGACACTTTTCTTCCTGATCTTCACCTGGAGGAACAATCACAGCAGCGAAGAGTTGTGTAGGTTGCAGCAAAATGCTTAAATTATGGTCACGCTGACTCTGCAATATCTGAATGTCAGCCATCACTTAGGGGGATTGAAGCAAAACTAAAGTCTCTGTGGTCTGTTAAAGCTGCAAGGTGTTATTTTTGTGGCAGGATGAGAAAATGTATCTGTTGAGAGCGTACGTCTATAATCATTATAAATCCCGAAAAAGTAATATTAAAAAAAGCTGCTTTATTTCACCTTCCTATGGGGGGAAGGATTTACGGTCAAAGCGCTGACTATCAACCAATCACAGTGTCTCTGAGTGCAAGAATACATGCCGGGGACTACTTTCTGTACTCCTGAGCTTTGCATGCTTTCATATAATGTGTGCTAGTTTTCACCTGACATTTAATAACTATAGTAATAGTGTACTTTGATAAGAGTTGTGGAAAGAAGCAGGTTAGATGAGTGAATCAGAGGAAAACCTTCTATTTTTACTCCACTACAGTTATTTGACAGATAAAAACATACGATAATCTCATAAAATACTATGTATTGTTGAGGATAAAACTATATTTTTGGCTCGTCACGTGTGTGTGTCACCTTTCAGATGTCTGTGAGTTGTTAGAAGTTCCAATAAGACACAATTTCAGAACGGTTTGAGGCCCAAAAACCTTTTTTCCCCCATATTTCACAAAAAAGTGACTATAAATTTGTGTAGTAGAACTATGTTTTTTCTTCTTTCCTACTGCATTAATAATCTCATGACCACCCCAAATGTTTCCGGTGACCCTAGGAGGGGGCCCGGCCCCTAGGTTGGGGACCACTATACAAAACTAGCTAACTGTATTAAAGTAGTAGTAGTAAATACTATCTCCAACCATCTCCAACAGCTACAACAGTGAAATGCTGCCAATGCGTTAAAATAATAATCTAATCTATAATAATAATAAAAAAAAAATCAGTCACAGCGGCCATTTTCCTGCAGAATGAGTTCTTCTACATTTGATACCTTAAGTGCATTTGCTGATAATACTTCTACTTTTACTAAACCAGGATTTGGAATGCAGGGCTTTTCCTTGTAATGGAGTATTCTATTTACAGTGTTGCAAAATACGTGAATACGTCTTCCACCACGGATCATATTACTATTCTGTCAGAAGTACTGCTTAATCATCAGTGTTGGCAGTGACACAAAGTGAAAGAACTTCTGTAATCACATTACTTTCCCTGCTAATTTTTGATTTAAAAAACAAAAATGATTCAGTGACTTATTTATAGCCTCTTACTTTACTACTAATTTCAATATTTGTGCAGTGACCGGGAGATAAGTCAAAGTAATTAGCAGTGAAATGATTTTTGTGGGAGAGCGATGACCAGAGATTTATTCCACTGCAGGTGTTTTTCTAACAACGAGCCTCCGAGTACAAGCTCAAACTCGTGTGAGGTTTCTGCTCCCATCGCAAACCTTCATTGTGCTTCTCACAGGAGAGCCAGAAGCCGGTGTGGAAGTAGCGCAGCATGTACTTGTCCTCGCCCGTCTCCCAGATGTAATGGACGGCGTTGGCGTGCTGCGTCTTCTTCAGCCGGGCCAGCTCCTCCTTCTGCACCGGAGAGAGCGTCACGTTGTAGAGCGGGTTCCTCGGGTCCAGGGTGGGGGCCTCTGGATGGAGAGGGACGGGACAAAGAGTATGAAGTATTAACTGAGAGAAGGGGGGGAGGGGGAAACTCAACAGAGAGGGGATATATACGTATGGAGGGAAAGATAAAGGAGGTGAAAGAGGAGTGTTGAGTTAAAGAGATAAAAGAAGAAAGAGGAGCAAGAAGGAAACGATTGAAGGAAATAATCATTGCATTTCGGGATCAAGAAACTGACATAAATCCTGACAGGGGGGTCTCACAGTGGATTAAAGTGTGTAATGAAATCCAGGCCTGAAACACTGTTCTTTAGGTAATCTGTCAATTTCTACGCAGTGAAAAATGGAATACTACATGGAAACAACACAGGCTTAGTGCTGGAAGATGAGTGAGTCCAGATAACATGCAGCTGCAGACACAAGGCGCTGAGATTAGCAACAAAGCCGGGATTACGTGAATCTCTGCCAGCCAAGTGTAAGATACTTGAATATGGGGGGCGCAAGAAAAGTATAAACCATAAACCCCTGCACTAAATTATTATTTATTAAGAAGTATTATTGGAAATATGAATAGTTATTCTTACGTTATCAATGCTCATTCTGAATAGTGACGTACAGTAAATACACATATCTATATTCCACATCTTTAAAAAGTTATTTTGCATTTATGCAGCTGGGTTGTATGAAAGATGATGCATTTTCCATTTGATGGCTTTTGGTTTCATTTACAACATCATATATATATATATACTTTTAGTTTAATGTGAAACAGGGAGAACACGCTTGGTGAAAACATGGCAACATCCTATTTTGAACGCATTTGAAACGATGCAGATAACCTGATGTGACAAAACATCAAACAATAAATGCACAAGAGTTTAATTTCTTCCCACTTGGATCAATAAGCGTGGCGACTGCCTATTATTTGAGATGCTACAATACAATAAGGTACACGAGATGCATTCCTGATTAGATTGAACTCAGACATGCAGCCGTACTGAAGGCATAGCCTGCACGTTAAAGGACAAACGTGCTGGTTGACCCGGTACCTCACCTGTGGTGTACGCCTGGCTGTTGTTCTGCCCGCAGTTCTTCAGCTTGACGGGTGACAGGCAGAGAGGCTTCACCACCTTGTGTGTTCCCTCGCACCAATAGGAGGTGCAGAAAGCCGAGACGGACAGCGTGAGGGCCAACGAGGTGAGGGAGAGTGACAGGAGGGAGCGGTTACGGCGGGACATGTTCTCCAGCATTGCTGCTCCTCGACTCGAAGAAACCCAGCGAGAGACGAGACAGAATGGCCAAAGAGCGGGCTTCGCCTTCACGCCACAAACGGCCCTGGGTGAGGATCGGAGGAGCGAGGGGGTTTCCGTGACACCAGCAGTGAGTTCATGGCGCCGTGGCAGCGGAGGGTCGTTGTAGCAGTTGAGGTTGATTCACGGAGGATGTTCGAAACTAGAAAAGGCAGAGGGAAAGCGGCGAAAGGGGTTTGGGGATGTTTGAGAAGCGGAACAAAGGCGAGGTCGAGTTGTGAGGTGGAGGCAGGGTGGGGTTTGAGAGAAGGTCAGAGGACTGTGGGGTGGAAAAAGATGGAAGCGCTGGGATTCAGCCACTTCCGGCGAGTAAGAAAGAACGAGAGCGACGTTGCAGGAGGAACTCCAGCTCTCCTTCTGCTCCAGTACCAGCCAAAGTAGTTTGGGATCTTCCTCTGGTCTTGATGTTATGGCACGAGCCAGGCGATGAAGATAAACGTCTGAATCTTATCCTGCGGATTTTGAAACCACTCCGTCTCGCTCTCGGGGGCACATGCCGTCCTCCAACCTGCTCCTCCACCTCTCCGGGACGGGTTGAGCTCGCAGTATCTCAGTACCTCTGGGCCTGGTAATCTGCGTTAATCTTGCAGGGTTAGGTGGACGACATTAACGCCCACTGACCCACACGACGTCTTCGTCTGGATGACCACCTGGAAGCAAAGAAGGGAGACGGAGGCAAACATCTGGATTAAGGAACAGCCGAGTCACGCCTACGATGGAGGTCATTCCTGCCTGTTGTTACTCCAGAACACGTCAACATTCTTCTTTCTCTCCGTCTGGCTCTTCAAAGGGCGTTCAAGTCACAGAGGTTTGTGGCAAGTGATCAACGTTAACGCGACCCAAAGCGTATTTTTACATGCGAAACTTCGGCGACTGCGTGTTGGAAACGCAGGTGACCTTCAGCCAATACTGTGTCTGAACGCATCCTGTGCGAGGACACGGATGGAGCACCGGAGCTGCTGCTGCACCTCCCGACCACGAACTCCAACTGTCCCTGGTTTGAGTCTGGCTCTGGCTCTTTGCTGCCCCTCTCCCTTTCCTCCACTTCCTGTCCTCTCTCATCTCTCTAAGGCCCAACCGAAACATTTAAAATCTATCTTTTTATTTACGTAGCAGCTGAGGCTGTGTGAGTAACTCACTCAAGATCCAGTAAAAGCAGCAGTTTTCATCAGAATGTCATCTTAAGGAACATCGTATGGCCACAAATTAATACGAGATCCATCAGCAACGCAGTTTAAACCCTGGGAAAAAAAAAGTTCCTTCAAAGTTGAAAACATCTCCTCGTACACTGCGTTTTAATGGGGACTTTGGTGGGCAGATGCTGTTGTGACTGATCCAACCGTCAGGAGAAAGACAGGAAAACTGCCGTTTGTCGCTTTGCTGTGTGTCATCTCACCACGAAAAGCTGAACTCTTTGCCCTCGTGCTCGCGATTGGAAAATCCAGCTGTGATGATCAGCTTACACCAGTCGTTCGAAACAAAAATGAAAAGTAAAAAACAAAAAACAGCTCGACTCACCACGTTTGGAGACCCCCGGGCAGGAGACACTCTGTGGTTCCTTCACCTCTCCTCGAGGCAGGGATCCGGTTTCCTTTACCGCTCCCTCATCACTCCTGGGTGAGTTTCCATCAGAAACCCACCCAGATTTCCCTCTAATCCTCACAAGTCCATCTGTTACTTTGCCTCCCTTTTGCGCCCTATTCTCTCTCACTCTCTCTCGTTTGCTTCATTTCTCCTCCTCCTCCCTCGCTCACAACCCTCCTGACCTCCGGTAGTTATTACTGTGACAGCCCGGCGTGGGGCAGGTTGGAATGAAACCTCAACCCCTCAGTGCAGCTGCAGGCTCCAGGCGATCCCATCACGCCAAGGCCACTGGTTCGAGTCCCCGGTTGGAAAACAAGTGAGCCAGTTTGCACGTAGTT
The DNA here is from genome assembly GCA_036023855.1 of Gadopsis marmoratus. Classification (NCBI taxonomy): domain Eukaryota; kingdom Metazoa; phylum Chordata; class Actinopteri; order Centrarchiformes; family Percichthyidae; genus Gadopsis; species Gadopsis marmoratus. The sequence goes on from JAVQJF010094697.1 coordinate 6,925, forward strand.
TTCAAACACCAGCACCAGAAACGGAAGGAGAACACGAGTCAACATCCTCACATTTAGCATGTAATGTTTACCATCTTTACCAGGTTCACCATCTTAGTTTTTTACATTTTCACACACTGGAATCTTGAGTCGCACAAGTATGTCCATATCATGTCCGCAAGCTTATTCTCTGTATTTTTATATTCTTTAGCATGATTGCCAATTTAGCACTAAACACAAAGTAGGCTACAGCTGAGGCTGACGAAATATTTACTTGATTAAGGTTTCTCAGTTGAAGAAGGATGCGTCTCACAGCTTTCACCAATTTGGAGGAGGAGGAGGGCCAAACATTACATTCGGTGCTTCCATCATGTTTCCAGTCCTGCTTGTCTGGTTTGCAGTAGGAGAAGATGGGTCCGTCGGATTCATCCTCTGGGGACCCCAAATGGCAATCCACCCTATAGTTACTGAGATTGTTTTGGACACATTTGGACATTTTCACCTCAAACCGTGTCGCTGTAACGCATTCAGCAGCGTCCGAATCACAACTGAAGCCAGAGAAAACATTTTTGGTCTTTTTAAAAACACATTATAGGTGATTTATAAATGCTAATGTTGAACAAATTACAGCGTTTTAATCACTTAAACCGTTTGTGGTGATGAAACAAAGTTGGACCAGGTGGGAAGAAAAAAATAAATAAATCACAAAACATTTAAATCCGCAGCAAATTATGTTGCAGTACATAAGAACTTTTTCAGTTACTGTATGTCATCTGACTTGCTTGTGTAACACGGGCAGCACAAGGACTCGGACCATCATGACTAACTGTCAAATCCCCAAAGTCCCTCCTTCTGTATTTAGACACTAAGCTGAAATGTGGAGTCTCCTCCTCTTCTCAACAGATCCTGTGGTGGCCTTAACCGACCCCACGCCCCCTACTCTCCTAAATTAAGTGGGCGATAGTCAATGAATGAGTGAACAAAATGGTCAAACACACTGTAAAATACAGAGTTCGGTTTAAGATCCCCTGTAGACGTTGTATAAATAATCTGCTTCGAATCCCAATTTGTGTTTAAATGCAATAAATATTTTTCATTTCACAAAGGTTAACTACTAGATTCAAGATGTCTCCTGCACTTCATTTAAAATTCCCTTCTAAAAACACAGGTCAAAGGTCAAACAGCCAAGTGAAATAACATGAAGCAAAGCTTACTGTAGAGTGGAGGGGAACATTGTAAATGTAATGTATTTTATAGCATTTACTTTGCATTTATTTCCCTTCAGCAGAATATTCTTTACCGCTGCGGGCTTTAAAAAAAAAAAGAAAAAACGTTTAATAATGAAATGATGCGTCCTAATTACATGCAGATTACAGAGGCCTTCAGTGCCTGTCTGTGTGTTTGTGGCCCTCTTGTGGTGACAGCAGGTAAGTTCCGCATCGGCTGGAAGAACAAACAAGGGATTCGGCTTAAACATTTGAAAACTCTGCTGTAGGAAAATCAGATGAACAAAAACGGCCACAGTGAGAGCAGGACGCGCGTCACTTCTCGCATAATTTTATTTCTCAGACGTCCTGTCACAGTTTACAACACAGCTTTTAAATTTAAACACAGCAAAATAATTCATTTCATAGAAAAATTTTATTTCAGATGTAATAGTGTTACGGACTAATCTATCCCTACTATAACTCCTTGAACCTAAACCGTCTTTTCAGTCACGTTCGCCACCGAAGTGCACATTTCCAAAACCAGAGTCCAAAACACACGAAAGACGCGCTGCAACACTATCAATTGAAAACTATGTGGCCTCTTCGAACTCACTGGTCCCGTCTGCTCTCAGGGTGGCTTTGACTTGCTGAACTCTCATGTTCTCACAGCGTATAAACCTGCAGTTAGTCCTGCTGTCTGTTCATGTTCGTTTCTCAATCAAAATGTGTCGTCGGCCACAAGGGCGCAGCTGCAGAGCAACACAAAGTGGAGCCTCTTGTTGAAATATTTCATTAATCTCCTGCACACCGACAGGGGAGGATCCGCTCACACAGCATGCGCATTACAGACGTCGATATGTTCAAATTGGGTTTTTATTTAGCCAACACTGCAGCCAAGCATCGTACAATAAATGCATTTGTTTCTTGTCCAATTCCAAGACATGTTCGATTACACAATGAATCCAGAACGACTACTAATCTAAACAGGGAGGAATAGAAAGCCACCATTGGTTACCGAGTTGATTGATAATGCAGTGTTTCGACTCAGATTAAAGCCAACGACGCTCGACATCACGTGTCATCACTACCACCAGGTAAACCTGCCCGGTAAGGACACCGCAACGACGATTCACCTGAACCTGCATTAATAAATAATCAATCAATAAATAGATCAATAAATAGTTACTCATGATTGTAACACTCTAATATACAGTATATTTCAAGGTTTATCTGTGATTACTTCCACTATTTACATCAGCACAATGTATACTGCACACACACACACACACTCCGCCTTGTACAAACACATGCACACTTCACGAAGACCTTCAGTGGCGTCGTTCCCAGATCAGTTCCGCGTTTTACAGGTCCGGTCACAGAATCGCACGACACTCGCATCAACAGCTCCGAGAAAGAAGCCTGGCTGGTCCAACGGATCCGTTTCAAGTGAGCCCACAGCGTCGCACATCCTTCGTGTGCATTTCTCTTAACATATTCTGCTGCACAGATTCAAACCATGGCATTGGTTGGGACATGTGTAGAGCTCAAGGGGAGGAAAAGGAAGGCTGACGGGTTTCATTCAAGGATCACACCATTTCTTACCTTCCAGGCTGCCATTGATTTCAGTCCACCAATGAAAACATTCATTTCCTTTGTCAAATTAATACTAGGATTACATGCTAGATCAGTTACGAGCAGAAATGCCCACGAATTAATTGGTCTCATAAAGAGTTTTGGGAACTCTTCTTTTTTGGTGCTTTAAGGATATTCTGAAATCTGAGCTTTGAGGGTCGCCTGCCGAAAAGCAACCTTTTAATGCCAAATCCACATAAGCTTATTCACGATATCAATGTTTGCCTACGGTTTCTTCCAAGCACTTTACATCGCCTCGTTATTGAATGATGCTATACAAAAAAGTTAAGTCTACAAAACTGAAATTAACACTCGATGGTTTTATACGGTTGACAAACCTGATGGAAAATATGATGAAGGTCACAAACCAATGGCTGCCGGGTAGGTACATAGGAAAGCAACCTAAAATCCTATGTTTTGGAAGCATAGATGCATTTAGAAGGCTACTGTACGTAAATCCACCCAGTGTGGTTATTTAATATAATCACCTGTCTGATAGGAAAGATTACATGCCAAGCTGTCAGAACAGGAATGGATTGATGTTTTTGTTCACGGTCTCATCCAACTCATTTCCTGAGAGCCACTGTGATTGGATGGAGACTCCACCCGCCGCCACCTGTGGACTGCATCCTCCCAAATGAGCCACTCCTGCTTGGTGATTCCCTCCAAAGAAACTGGACTGACCCAGTCCTGTTCCAAATAAGAGGGAGTCCGCCAACGGATTCCCCACCAGAGAGCCAGACTGCACCATTCCCACTTGTGGACTCCCTCCCGCGGAAAAGGACTGTACCATTCCAGCTCCTGAACACGGAGGAGCCCCCTGAGCTGCCTGAAGCATATTTACGCCAGAGAGAGACGCCCCCATGGTATGGGACGGGAGCTGAAATGGGAGAGTTACACCGGATGTATTGGCATCTCCAAAGGTGGTAGAAAGTGTCCAAAACGGGGGAGCAAGGGTGGAACCAAAGGGGCTGCAGTGTGGGGCTGATGTTTCAGCGAGAGACACCCCTGATCTGACCACGGGACCAGATGTCATGCCCCCGGCTTTGAACGCGCCTGGGAAATTAGGAGGATGGAGGGATAAGAGGGAGGTGTATACAGTTTGAAGTATTCCAGCAAAGAGAAAAACACAACAAAGCAGAGAGAGAGAGAGAGAGAGAGGGGGGTGAGAAGAGTTACACATCTGCTGGTTAATATACACTAGTCTCTACACTAAACTTCAATAGGTCACTAATGCTCACATACAACAATATCTATACACGACAACGAGACCACATGGGAGGGGTGGTTAGGCAAAACACATGATCACAATAAGCTTTTCCATACAGAAGTATTAATAAATATTTCTTTGTCTGTCATCATAATGTCCCCCACCCCCGTCTGTCTCTCTCTGGACCGAAGACTTCAGCCGAACAGTAGTGGAATGCATTTGAAACGTCACCGGGGGAATAACAGATTTTTAGGATCTCAGTGATTTTCCAGTCTTTGAGGTTGATCATGCAGCCATTTGAAATCAAGCGCACCACAAGTAACTCCAACGTGAAGCCATGGTCAAAAACGGTGTTTCTCACCCAGCGTGTGGCGCTTTTCTTTCTGTCCTTACCAATGGCTTGTGTCTGGGCGGCGACGGGGCGCAGGTTGGGTTTGGGGTTAGAGGAAAATAGATCGTCCAAGTCAACAAGCGACGCCCCCACAGAGCCCAGGAACGAAGTGGTCTTTCTATACGTGTCCTTTTCCTGCGAGGTTTGCTTTCCTGCAATAAAATAAAAAGGTCCAATTCTACTCTAAAAGGTGTTTTCTTTTGGGGACAGGTCAGGGAGGAAGAGAGAGCAAAGCAGAAGAGAAGTTTAATTGATTAAGAGTGCTAACAGACTGCTGGCTGATGGGAAGATGGAGGTGAAATGGAAGAAAATGGCCACACGTGCACTTAGTCATCCATAAATGCAAATTCACACAGATTCAGGCACAAACACACAGTTATGGGCTTAGTCACCATTCTCAGCAGAGCACTAAGCCAGCTGCCAAAGACGTCTATCGCAATAAACAAGCATATACTTTGGCAGGCTACTGCTACAAACAGAAGAGAGATGTATTCGATTCAGAGCAGAGCATTTTATTGCCGAGTACAAAGCAGACAATGAGGTTTTACGCGTATGAATAATGGATGGATGGATCGCACACATTCAGAACGAGTGTGAAGTGCAGTTTACCTGTCCCATTGCTCGTTGCGTTGCTCGGTGCACCCCAAGGATCACCTTTATTAGACGGCCCGTCTCCAAATGGGTCACTAGATGGCGAGGAGTTGGAGGGTGGAGCAGGCGAACCCCACGCATCATCTGTGCCAATTGGAGCTGCAGCTAAACAGGAAAATGGAGCAGGCAAGCTCAGTGAGGACAGAACAGTAATATACAGAAGGGACCAATATTTCAGTCCAAACGGCTTTGATACTTCGGTTTTAGAATACTCCAAACACGAGGTTCTGTTTTTAGCTTTTTTCTGGAGTGTTCAGCCAAATCACACCACCCTCTTCCGTAACTAGACCTGGCCCAGCTGTCATCATATGACCTAAGTAAGGAACTTTGGTCATGTAATAGTGATTGCATATGGGAGATAGAAATTCCTGTCTTTGGTCAAAGGTGGTCTCGGTCGTCAGATGCAAATTCCCCCTTCACATTACGCAAACTGTCCACAGGCTATAACCATGTAATAAAGTCTCACTGTGATGATACTGGTTCCATAAGACTGACGTCCCCCCTTTATATGAACACCTGTTATCACGTGATCGAAGTTCTGACACCTGAGCAAGTTCCATTTGCTAAAGAAGATAAATGTGTTCACAAGTTCCAAGAATTAATTTTCATGCTCAAGCATTTGTTTGTTTCTTTACCTGGGGCTCCCCATGGGTCATTGTCCAGTTTGGATGCATCCCCAAATGCATCAGAACTATCAATGGGTGAGGAGGCGCTTATCCCGCCCCCCCAGGGATCTTCCGCCTTTGTTTCCTTTGGAGCAGATGGCGCCCCCCAGGGATCTGACCCGGTGGCAGATGGAGGGCTAGTAGGGGCTCCCCATGCATCTGAACTTTGTTGGGGCGAACTCACCAGAGGGGCATTGAAGGGATCTGAGGCATCATCTTTTGGTGGGCTGGATGGAACAGCGAATGGGTCCTCTTTAGGGGGTGTTGTTGGGGCAGCGAAGGGGTCGTCTTTTGAAGGATTGGATGACGCAGAGAAAGGATCCTCTTTAGGGGGTGTTGTTGGTGCAGCAAAAGGGTCGTCTTGGACAGGTTTACTTGGTGCAGAGAAAGGATCCTCTTTAGGGGGAGTTGTGGAAGCAGTGAACGGGTCATCTTTTGGGGAATTAAAAGGATCATTTTTTGGAGCATTGAACGGATCATCGTTTGGCGCGTTGAACGGATCATCTTTTGGAGCACTGAACGGATCATCTTTAGAGGGTGCTGTGGAAGCAGTGAACGGGTCATCTTTTGGGGAATTAAAAGGATCATCTTTTGGAGCACTGAAAGGATCATCGTTAGACAAACTGAAGGGATCTGGTTTGACCTTTGGAGCAGCAAATGAATCTTCCTCGTCTTTGGGTGCACTGAAGGGGTCATCTGTTGCACTAAATGGATCAGGTTCATCTTTTGGGACTGCAAAAGGATCTTCTCTATTCTTTGGTGCTGCAAATGGATCTTGATGCGTTTTAGATGGAGCCCCCCAAGGATCACTGCTGGCTGCGGTGTCAGTTGTGTCTGGTCTCTTGGGTGTGCCCCATGGATCTGCGGCCTCTTTAGGTTCTTTGGGGGCACCCCATGCATCTGGTTTCACCTCCTCTTCCTCCTCTGCTTTCTCTCCTCCCCAAGCACCTCCAACGCCATTGCCTTTGGCCGCATCCTCCCATTTCAGCTCGTCTTCACTCATCTTGGCCTAGGAGATTACAAAGGCAAAAGTAGAAAAGTAACTTACTGCTTGATTAGTGTTGTAACTGAACCCCTACTGTTTACATGAACATCGAACAGATTTGTTTAATTCCAGTATCCCCACACCTGCCCAGTGCAGCTCACACAAGGCAACGCTGGAAGAAGGATAGAGTCCAGCCCCTGCCTATGAATGTGGCTCCAGAACCTTTGCGGTGTGTGGTGGTGAGCCGAAATACAAAAGAGTTGGGTTTTTTCTGCACCAGATAATCCAATTATATTTTATATGTGAACATGTTCTTGTCTGGACTGGAAAGCCCAGGGCTACCAGAACTTGTGACAAAGCCCCAAAACGTAGTAGTGTTGTTGCATTATATTGTACTGGTGTAGTGTTGATGCTACTGTGTCCACTTGCTGCATCCTAACGCTTACCCTCCTCTCTGCTTCTTTCTTCTCAGCTTCCTGTCTAAGACGCTCCTCTTTGCGGGCAGCGAAGGAAGCAGTCAAATCGGCCACTGAGGGTATGTTGTCTAAGCATGGAAGCCCCGACACCCCAGCAACGTAGACAGGCTTGTAGCTAGGATCTTTGACAACGTCCGTGGATGAGGCTGGTTATAAAGGATGAAAGAGGGATGGAATGAGATGTAGACAAATAAAGAGACTTACACTAAAACAGTTGAACCAATAGGGAAAGCAGTGGTACTTTAGGACAGGAAGGGCTCACCAGCTGAACTTTTTGATGTCTTCTCTCTGGTCTTGACAGCAAAGTCTCTCTCCTCCTTTAGTTTCTCATCGTCCTCCATAAGAACAAGGACAACCTTGGCCTTATCTCTCACATTTGCACCCTGGGACAGATATGTTTACATTAGACTTTGATTTCGGCTCTGGCCATTTGAGCAAAATGCCATCTAAGCCTGAAATACATACCCGACACAAAACCCAAATAGTACAAGTCTTAAGTAACACAAGAACAAACCTGACTATGGTCTAAATTCAACCAATTTATAAATAAACTCTGACTTAAGCCCTTTGGATCTAGTCAAGTCTGAACGTGTCAAGCACTGTTACTCTGGGAAGATTTTTAAAATCAAGGCTTGCTTACATATGTTCAAGACCGACCGCGGTGGTTAAAAAGGAATATGATAATATTATAGTGCCAATAATGGCAACCATAATGCATAACATGCAGCCTTTTAATGGATACTAAAAGGCTGCATGCTTTGGACATTACCAGGAAACATGCATCACCTGATCTTTGCCCTCTTTTTCTACAAAGCGATACTCTGTGAGGGCTTTGACGATGTAGATGTTGTCTTTCATTTTCAGAAGCACACGATCGTCACCGGTCTTTAACAGGTACTCCAGCAGTGTCAGGGACTGGTACGAAAAAAAGAGCACGACAGTGAAGAATTTCATGCGAAACAAAAATGTATATGGCTGAAACAAAAATAATCTGGCAATCCAACGGTTTTGTTTTCTATACAACTGTGGAATTTATAGGACAAAACAACACTGAAAGAAACAAAACCTGTGTAAAATCACAGATTTGGTAAAAAAAATAAAAAAGGATATACAGTATGCAGAAGCTTCAAAACCTGCCATGTTTGTACGGGACACTAATGTAACTGATGTAGCAACACAAGTCACATGACTGGCAAAGTTAAAAGGCTGTTATGTTACGGACTGTGTCATACCAGTAACTTTGGTTTGGTTCTTTACTAAAGACCAGATAAACACATCATGTCATGTGATGAACAGAGAGCTCTTTCAGTGAAGATCCTTAAAATGGCAAAACATTTCAGCTAAGCTAGAGCAGTTAAAAAGTGCTGTACTGGTAAATGTTGCAAAGTTAATTTTTTAATATTTTAGACTTTGGATATCCCTCCCTCTAATGTAGGACATCCTGGTTTGATAAGATAAGATAAGATAATCCTTTATTGGTCCCTCAGCGGGGAAATTGCAGTGCAACAGCAGCAAAGGTGAACACAGTAGTAAATAAGTATAACATGCAAAAGGAAAATAGAAGGTAAAAAAATATATTAAATGTTGGTATAAAATATACACAAACTGCAGAATTTGATCGCTTATCCAAACAAAATATTTTATTGTATAAAAGATATGTACAGGGACACAGCATGCTGATACAGGGCTCCTATTACTTGCTGGACCTTAACTGTTAGATTTGATCCCAAACAATTCATTAGTCTGTTATTGAGAACAGACTTTTCTCAGACAACAGAGTCAAAGGACTTTTGTTTCATGACGTACGCACGAGGCAACAAGACTGTAGAAACTTAGAATCAGTTAGTTCAATAAGTGGTTATATTTTAATGATACTGAAAGTCAGTATAAAAATATTGGCTATCAACAACCTCCCTATAAAGGTATCCCAGTTGGCTTTCAAAAGCCTGTATTGTTTAGTCTATGTATGAAATACTAAGTAATAAGAAAAGATGGACAATGTTTTAATGTCCAGAGAAATATTGATCATGTTGGTCACGGCCCTTGTTTCAAAATAAAAGCTACAGATGAATCTTTAGGTGACCTTATTTGCCTAAATTAATTATTTTCTATGACCCATCCTTCAGAGACACCACAGAGATCTGGTGATACAGGTATCCATCAGTCTGAATTATCCTGTTTCTCTTAATATACTGATATTTCAAGGTTGACATAGCATCCTTAATACTGACAGTGAAAGGGCTGTTTAACCAGTCTGGACACAAATCATTATCGTTACCTTGTGGATGTGCCTCCAGTTCTTGTCATCTTTCAGGCGTTTCCAGAGCATCGTCATGATCTCGTTGCAGGCCACCACATTGTAGGTCAGATCGGAGATGTCGGCCATCTGAGAGCTGGACGGACCCCATGGGTCATTAGACGTCGCCTCTCTCACCTGCAAAAGAAGCAAAGCAAGACATGTCAGCGTGCAGGAAATATAAGGTGCTTACAGCCCAAAGTTCAGAGATGCCAGCTTGTGACAAAAAGACTTGGTAATTGTGGCACCGGTTACAGTGTTGTAAGTCTTCCATGGCTTCATCTCATTTCATCCTACTAACAAAAATGGTAAGTTCTGCTAGGTAATTAGCAACCATGTTTCATCTGATCAGCATTTTAGCAAGAAATATATCTCTGACTCTATAAACCTGAAGGTTAGGATCTAAGTGATGGCTCACTGTGACTTAACAGAACTGAATGTGTTCACTGTTGTGGAAACTTTAAAAATCAATGGATTGTTCCATTGATCTTCCACCTCCTCAATTCAACTGACCCTTTCGTGGGCGGATCCTTTTAAACATGTTGTACAGACAATAAGTGTGCAAGACCACAGAACGGTATTTAAATGCCACATGTATGATGTTCAATAACTGTGTGTAAAATGATGCAAAAATATTAAGTAATTGGATGTTTAAAAGCATCATCTTGGGGTGTGCTAGTGGCCTACAGGTTTAAGAAGCTGAACATGTAACTGCAACACGCATGTCATTTCCCATCTCTCTTCCCGCGTTCCTGCCACCTCTCCACTGTCTCCTACCTAACAAAAAGCAAAAATGCATCTCGAACCAGAAAATACAGAATGAGAAAGAATTTTATTTTCTGCTAGAGGGAAAGTGTAGCTGAAATAATGGGAATATTGGGGTTCGTGTCGTTCTTCATTTTCCTTTTACCTTGACCTCAGCCTCAGAGTAGTTCTGGACCAGGTTCTTAAGCTGTCTGCGGAGCATAGAGGACGTCATGGTGTCTGTGGGGGAGGTGGGGAATCAACCCACAGCGATCTGATTCAGAGGAAACTTGTTAACGACAACAATGCCGCATGCCTACAGAGTCAGCACAGGGAACTGGAAAAGAAGGCTCTACACACATAATACACATGCTCACACTCAAATAACACATACCAACTCCCATACCTTTTGTAAAGCCTGGCTGTGATGTCAAAGGACTCGTTTTTATGTTGCTCGAGTGCAGCTGCCGGCTCAGTGAGCGCACATCCTGCTGGTCTCTCTTCCCCCTGGCTGCACTGGCTTGTCTCAGGATGTCAGAAACCAGATCCTGCAGCAGCAGAGAGGAACCAATCGACATTTAAAAAAAATAAAAAAATAAATAAAGAGCTGAGGCATGGGTCAGCGCTGAGTAACAATGGCAAGCTGACAATTCTAGGCTGGAGGTGTGTCTACACCTGGCGAATGTGACGGCGCGTAAGATCACTGCGACAAAACACAGATCCTCAGATAAGCTAGTTAGCTGCCAGCATCCCAGGGCTGGCAGCTAGCTAGCTACAAGCTAGCTACAAGCTAGCTACAAGCTAGTAAGCTGCCAGCGTCCTAGGGCCGGTGTGAGAAAGCATAAGCTAAAACCTGACTAACTGTGCACCTGAGCCACATTAACTGTAAGTCGACGTGCTTGCAAGTCACGTATTTGTCAGGAGTCAGCCGTCGTCGTCTTCAGGACCTCGGAGAGCGACTGAAGACGAGCAGCAGCCGTCAACATGGCTAACGGTCGAGCGTTGTTGTTAAGCCAGCAGCAACAAGCAGCTTACATATCACACTCCAGCGATCAACGGAAGGGTTACATTTAAAAAAAAAAAAAACAAGCAGCCAGTGCTTGTAGTTAAAAGTAACACCCACCGATCACGCGATATTTCGTGTGTTACATATGCGCATTGGCAGTGTAGAAAATAAAGCACTAACCCCGAGTAGCTCGCCAGGAATCTCTGCGGAGACGACACGAAGCGACGGTTTCCGCTTCCGCTGTTTTCAACACCTGGGAGGCCACGCCCCCTTATATCAATTTTTTTTTAAATATTCTATTTATTTATGCATTTTTTTTTCTCAGTTAAATGCTCATTTCTGTTGACCAGTTCATTCTCAGATTGAAAAATAAATGACCGGAAATGTAACATTTCTATCACAAAGAAACACAAAACAACAACACAGTTTCATGAGCGTAAAGCGTGGCTGCATGTAGTAAAGCAACGCTGATTACATTCCTGATGGAACAGGGTGATAACGCAGTGTGGTGGTTAGGACGTCGCAAACCACGCACACACACGCACACACACCCCCCCCTCTAAGAACCGAATAAATGAGTCACAACCACAACTCCCACATCAATAACAGAAGATTCAAGATGGCGGCCGAGGGCCTGTACGAGTCGGTGCTGTGCGTGAAACCCGAAGTCAACGTTTATCGCATCCCGCCGCGAGCTTCAAACCGCTCATACAGGTAAATAAATCCCCGCCGGCCGTTAACGGCGCAGTAATATATGACTTTTTGTGGTTTTTGGTGTCGCTCCGTGTGGACATGTCACTCTCACTCTCGCTGCCGGTGCATGGTTTGAAACCACGCCTGGGGTGGTGGTGGTGGGGCGGCGGCTGTATGTTGGGTTTCTGGGAGACCTGCGGTGAAAATGCGCTTCCACTTCCGTTTGAGCCGCCGGCTGCGGTTCTGTGCCGCCGAGCTGTCAGGAGATGTGACGGCGGTGTTTGTCATCATGCCGGGTCGATGCGGGCGGTTTGCCAGGACGGTCCCACTACGCCACCGTGTGACCGGCAGCGTTGGATGCCCCCCCCCCCCCCCCCGTGGGATTTTCTGTCTGTGCAGTTGTTGCTCGAGGTTGTCATCTCACATCTCAGACTATATAACTTGAGAAGATCTGTTGACATGGTCTGTGTGGACCTGCTGGGACAGATTTACACCAACAACCCTAAACTGAAAGGGGGGGGGGCATTGAGCCACCAGCATCCTCATATTATAGCTTTTTGTCCCATTTGAGATACAGTTTGACTGTAGAAAGGTTCAGCCTTTGTTAGACTCGTGGCTGGTTCATTGTAAATGAATAACTAGCAGCATATAGGAAAGTTGTTCTTTCCAACCCTCAAAGAGAGAAATGTGAAGGGGCACCAGATAATGAGAGAAAAAACAAACAAACCTAAAATTTAAGTTGAATTGTTTTTCTTGTGTTCCGATACTGTCGCCTCTTCATCACTCGCATCAAAGCCATAACCTCCTTACGTTTAGGAATCACTGGTGTAAGTGAGTAAAAGATGCATTAATGCTTCCCTGAAAGCTGTAACTGCGACATGTATTTTTTCTTTTTTCTCATTAACAATTATTATATAAATCTAAGAATAGTACGGCTCATTATTGATTTTAATGTTATAATATATCCGTTCTTGTAAAGTCTTAGTCCAACACGCTGTTTGTCTGCAGGGCAGCTGACTGGAAGCTGGAAACACCAGACTGGTCTGGTCGCATGAGGCTCACAGCCAAGGGCCAAGTGGCGTACATCAAACTGGAGGACAAGGTCTCGGGTAGGACTTCATACGGACTCTCACTACATTACAGCCTATTACAGCTCATGCGAGCCAACTGGGCGTTACTTTCTCAGTACAAATCATCAGAAGCCCAGCGGTGGCTCGGTCAGGTGACGTGTTGGCTACCTGTCCAATATTTACCCCCAAATGGACTCTAGTCCCCAGGGACTCTAACCAGGATAAATGGATTGATAAATAGATGGATGGATCACTGTTGTGCTTGTCATATCCCCTCCTGTCCTGCAGGGGAGCTGTTTGCCCAGGCGCCAGTTAAGGAGTATCCCGGTGTCGCGGTGGAAACGGTCAGCGACTCCAGCCGATACTTTGTTCTGCGGATACAGGATGACAACGGTGAGCATGTGATTTATTGTGGAAATGAACAGCTCCAAACCACTTGTTCCGCTTGCCCGTTTGAAGGCCCGAAACCCCCTTTAAGCATGTGGATTTGAGTTGAAGAACTTTATGTTGACTCATCTCTTGTCTCCGCAGGTCGCAGCGCTTTCATAGGCGTTGGCTTCGGGGACCGAGGGGACGCTTTTGACTTCAATGTGGCTTTGCAGGACCATTTCAAGTAAGCAGTGACTGGGTGGTTTCAGTGTACAGTGATTGCTGTCTTTCTCCTTGGAAACAAGCTGCTGTCTTTGAGATATACAGGTCTGTGCAGTGCTTGTAGAAAGCTGCATGCTGTAGACTTTCTGCAAACTGCTGAGAGGCATTGTTTATTTTTGTATCCGTGCTGACGCGACGGGTGTCTCTGCCTCCCTGCAGATGGGTGAAACAGGAGAATGAAATCAGTAAAAGTGCCCAGCTCGGGGATTCGGGACCAAAACTGGATTTGGGCTTTAAGGAGGGTCAGACCATCACACTCAACATAGGGGTGAGAACCAGTTGGTGAAACGTCAAAAGGTTCAGCTTTTACTACATTTTCAAAACATTTAAAATGGCACGAGACTGTTGGCGAGTGTAGAAAGTAATGGTGTTTAAGTCAGTAAGTAGTCATAAATCGGACATGACACATGCATTTCAATAACTTTATGCTGACCAGTTGTAGTTCACAAATCAATCAATTTCCATTTAGTTAATTTTCCTGTTCTGCATGTGTCATTTGTCCCCAAAAGACTTTTGGTTTTGCAGCAGGGAACAAGGAAATCCATGTGTTAAAAGGGATCACGCTAAATGTCATTAACTGGTGGTTAAAACTCACAGGTAAACATTCCTAAAATCCTTAACAAACACCTGAGATGTGTTTTTATTTTTAAAGACATAATTTCTTTGTTTTCTGACTCTAGCAAGGTAAAAAGAGGGATAAACCCCGCCCACAGGGCTCGGGTGGGTTTGGACTCCTCCCACCACCACCTGGAGGCAAGATAGCCCCTCCTCCTTCATCAGGCTCGTCCAATCACAACATAGACCCCCAGATGGGAGGCACAGGTAGATGGCGCTCTCAGCATTAGTGATAATAGCCAACATGTGCATTTGCTCTACAAATGGAGCAATTAACCTCTTTCTGTGTGTGTTTGCCGCAGCAGTCCTGTGTAGCTGTGACCTATTTCCTTAATAACCACGTTAATTAGTTGCTCTTAAGCGAGTGACACGTTTTTTAGAGCTTCGGGCTGCAGATAATGAAGTGCAACGTGTGTCCGTTTGTAAGCTGCTCTGTGTGTTTGTCTCCGTCAGGCTGCCTGTTGGAGCTGGACAGCAGCAACTCGAACACAGTGGTTCAGTCGAACCCTAGTTCAGATCTGTGGGGAGAGTTCTCTGCTCCTGCAAGGTACACAGCCAATTTCTTATTCTGTCTCTTATTTAGAAAGGCACCGTGTACAATATCAAACATTAATATTACCAGAGTTGGCTTAAAGCAAATTTCTTTTCTTGCAATCCCTAATATAAAAGTATTTACACCGTTCTGTTTTCAAGGGCAGGAATATGCTTGAATTCGAATATAGTCCTTGAAAAATCAAGCATTTTTCAACATAACGTGGTGCGTCGTCATCGACACAATCACTCATTTAAACCAAAAATCTTTTAATACTTGAACTGAAACGATCCCGTTGTCATATTGGTCTGTTATCTCTTGGCTTTTAAAGTAGAATTATAGGTTTTAAGAGTCCTGAGTACCTTCAAAGTGCTTGCATTTTACTCTTAAAAAGCTAAAAGGGGTAAACTGTCCCACAGTCCCCGAGCAGCAACATGGGTGTCCATATGCTTCTGGTCATGTGATGTAAATGCATTGCTGTGTAATATGTTTTTAGGAAAACCTGCATCTTTAAATTTTGTTCATATTATACATAGCGTTTTTTGTTCAGTATGAACGTTTTATCTTCCAGCTCGGGAAGACATCTGAGTTTAAAAGTTTTTTTTTTTTTTTGTTTGTTTTTTTTCCAAATTTGTAGTAAGACTGGACTTGTCTGTTTAATAACTGATATGAGAATACATAAGGAATTTAAACTGTAATTTATGTGTTTTCAGCTCCGTTGCATCTCGACCACAGGACACCGGAAACTGGATCCAGTTTTGAGTCGTCGGCTGTTGCGTCGCCCGCGGCTTCCATCTCACCTGCATCTGTGTCTGTAGCTTCCTGTGCATCACACTGAGATTAACTCCCACCCGCTGATCCCAAAGCAGAGACGTGAAACACCCACAGAGCTGTAGAAACAACTCGCGGCGTCATTTTATTCAGAAAGAATCACAGTTCTTTCAAATATTCTCGACAGGAAATGAAGCATTAACCTGTTAAAGCCATTGCAAGATATGAGCCATTTCCGATCAGATTTAAGGGCTATGTGTGACGTCCTGAGAGGCAGGTGCTCCTGTTTTTATGTATCGGCATCGCCTCCCCAGTAGATGGCCCTGTGGACAGAGATTTGCCTTTGATCTGGCATGTTTTTGTGGCTGCAACAGCTCCCCCTGCAGGCACTGCAGAGTGCCACAACTCAAGAAAAGTAACCTGCTGTGAATAATGTGCAACCCGCTACAAAGCTCAGCTCAAGTGAAGGCTACATTAACTGCAAGACACATATCAAAGAAGAAAATACTGATGCTTTCTTTATTGTTCTACAATAGGCACTTAAATCGTACTTTGTCCTGAATAATTTTAAAATGACAGCACATGTCCGTCTAGCTTGTTTAAATATAAATCCTAAAGAAAGAACAGTTGTCAACACATCTTTTACCTCATTTGCAAGAGATTTTCACTAAAGTAAGATTTTTAGCCTGAACTAGGATGAAATGACTCATTCCCACCCTCACACTGTGAATTAGGGAGTAGTACAGCCTCATCCACATGGCTCAGACTTTCTGTATTTAAAACAGCTGCTGTAGATCTAAAGTGTGGTTTGATTACATGCCGACACTAAACTGTGGAGACTTCATATCTTATCTTATTAACTCGGTAGCCAAATCCAGACATGTGTTCATTATTTTCAGTTATTTACATTGACATACTTTTACTGCATTTTTAAAAAAATATTATTTTAAGAATTAAATGAGCTATAAGTATTAAATCCAACCATCTGCTGAATTTGGCGATGGGTGCAAAATTAAAACTACTGAAACATTTGCAGGCCTTCTTCACCTCAATAGAGTTTTTGACTTCCTGTGAAAACGGCGTCTCATCCCAGTTTAACTGGCCAATTTCCAAAATCCAGCCGAATTAAATAAACGAGGTAAAGCAGAGCAGGAATGTCGGACTAGTTATCAGAAAGTCCTGTTTTGCTTTAACAACGAGTTACTTTCCTTAAGGCCGTTGATGGATCTAATGTGGGGATGGTTTTGTAAGAAAATCTCTGCTTCACGTTCCACATTAAATATGTAGTAAACTATAAATGTCCACCACATTCACATTTAAATGTTACGAGCGAAGTCTTGCTGCATCCGCTGCACCTCCCAAATGCTCCCCTCCTGTAAGTCTTGTGTTAAAGAGCGAACAGAACGAGATGACTTTCCACCTCATTCTAATGTGCTCAGAATAGTTTCACAGAAGAATAGTTACAGTGGAAGGAGTGCACATGCTCACGCGCATGATCAATTTACCTGCTTTTGTTATGTTTTTTTTGTGTTTGTGAAATGACCGTGCTGCTTTTTAACGGGCACAATGTTCAGGCAGCTGCAGTTTAGCTGCAACAACGGCCCTGTTGTAAACCTGTGACCTTCAGTACTGAATACTGTGTGTTTTATTGGAAGTGAGAGTAGATTTTGACAAACGAGTAAATGCAGTTCCAGATGCAGAAGCTGTGCAACACGAGTCTGGAACAGTGCTGAGGTCTGACAGCAGCATTAGACAATCTGAGGGAAGTGTTTGGTACTTTAAAGGAGTAGAAGGCTCATTCGCTTTCTTGCACAGAGTTCGCTGAGAAGACGGATACCACTCTCATGTCTGTGCATTGAACGTGACGCTGGAGGCAGCAGCCGAGTAGCTTAGCTTAGCTTAGCATAAAGACTGGAAACTGGGGGAAACGGCTAGCACGCGAAATCAGCCTAGAAGCGCCTCCAAGTCTCACGTTGTGTCTCATTTGTTTATATTTCCTATAAAGTCAAACTTCCTTTATTTTATTTTAATAGTGAGTGACACATCGATAAGAGCGAACCTACCTGATGTACCTAATATTAAATCAAAAATGCGCTTTTGAACCCACGTGCACTGTTGGCGATCTGAACGCACCAGTCTCAGGACTGAAGGTCGGGAAAAACAAAATGATTGTCTTACTTTATCTGAATGTCTTAATGGCAGCAAATGATATGTTAACGTTTGTGCTGAAAAGGCCTCTGGCTGTTTGTGACTTTAGTCGGTGTTTACAGGACTCTTTGACTGACGAATTGTCTTAAACAATTTCTTGACTGTGAATGAAATTTGTTTGCTCTGATCAAATCACATGAAGTGTATTTAACTGGCATTAAGATACAGGGCTGATTGACATGTGTGTTGTGTTTACACTGCTCATATTGCTGGCTACGATATAAAAATGTCTCCCATTTCTCACGCATTCCACTCTGGCTGTAAAGTCACTTGACTAACACTATTGATTTGTGACCAATTTAATGAGAAAGAGGCAATAAATCCTTTCAAAGGACGCGCGATGTCTCGCCCTTAATTTGAATACTGCAATATTACAAACTCTTTACAGAGCCTTGAAAGGTTTGGAAAATGCTTGATTTTCCATCGACACAAGTCACTCACGTAAACCTAAAATCTTTTAATATCTGAAGTGAAACGATCCCGTCGTCATATTTGTTGTCTCCTGGCATTTAGAGTAACGACGGCTTCGAGATTCTGGAAAATATTTTGTTTAGGAACCTTGAAAGTGCTTGAAATGCGTCTGTACGAGCTGTGTTCACACTGCTCTGGGAGAAGTTGGATTTCTTTCGTGTTTTAATGTGAATTATTTCTCGGTGCCAAAACACTGGTGCGGTAAACCGTTTACATCTCCTGACCCATGACTCGTTGAACGAAACCAGTTGGCTCTTACGTCTCCCCACATCTCCTACAGCGAGTCTGAAAGTCTGAACCATAGAGCACGAAGACTACAAAAAGGACATTGGACGTGGCTGCTGTACTGTGCTTTTCACTTGTTGTTGACATCTGGAGGTCAAGCGGGAGACGGTAAGTGACGTAACCGGATCAGAAGCCATTGAGGCAGAGCAGGACGTCAGTGGTGACCATTAGGAATGGCGGCCAAAAAACTCAAAAATAAGGTCCCAAGTTGTAATAAAGACTTATCCTCTTAACCGTGTTTTCACCAGAATTCTCATGGCCAGTGAAAGTAAACTCAGTCAAGTATTGTAAACTTGTAAACAACACTGTTTGTGCCACATATATTCTGCACATGTGGTCAGTTTGTTAAATGTTATTCGTTTAGATTAAGCTGCCAAACTGTACGAAGTAACAGTTTTTGCAGGACGTTTGCAGCATTTCTGTTGCCTTGACATTATGTTGTTGCTGCTTCTACATGGATATGGGATTTAACCACTGCCCCTGCATAGCGCAGAGCAGGGAGACCCCCCGGCATGAGGCAGTCTGGAAGACGCTAGTTAGGAACGAGAGACCGTCTCAGTGTTTGTGAAAGATATTGCGTGAGGACAGAGCACGAGGTCACTGCGCAGTAGCTTTTAGCTCTGCTGACCAGCAGAAAAATAGAGCAACGAGAAGCGGAAAGCAGTAGCTGGCACTGAAGCCGTCTGTGATGGATTTGGGTGCAAACGCGTTCTGAATCTGAATGTGCTGCGTGTGATCTTTAGTCCACGTGTTGACGTGTTGATGTGTGTGTACGAGTGGGGGGGGCCCGCCCCCCGCCCCGGGGGGGGGGCGCGGCGGGGGGGGCGGGCGCCCGCCGCCGGGC
>JAVQJF010094723.1:0-21057 GCA_036023855.1 Gadopsis marmoratus
AGGTCAACAGGAGGTCTTAGCTCAAGCCCCAAGGGAGGGGGAGCACTCAGAAATGTATAAATGAAGAGGTTTTGGCTGTATGTTTTCAGTTGCTTCATGAACCAACTCACAGAGCTTGCCTGTATTGTTTTGAACTTACAGTAAACTCTTATTCACTTTGAATTTCTGGGACTCCTTTGTTTTATTTAATATTGTTGAAGTACATAGTAAGATACGTGACTGCTGTGGAGGAGAAGACCTGGAGGATCGACGAGCCTGGTCCGGCCGGGGGTTTTCCCCACACACGAGGGAGGGTAGCTGAAGGACGGGGAGGAGGAGAGAAGAGGAGGGAGGGTGTCGCATGAGATTTGGGTATGTAAGGTGTTAATGAGAAGCTTGTAATGTTGGATGGTTTGAGCACATCTTTAGCAGACTGAGTATAACAGGCGTGAAATAAAGTATATAGGGAATATTCAGAATTTAATAGCTCACAGGTGCCGACACGCTATATGCTCTGTGCTCCTCTGGACGACTGGACTGTCATGTGACGTCAAAATGGCGGCCTAGTTTTCCCATGGTGTTCTACCTCCGCAGTGAAAATCAAAATCAAAATCATAACCAAAAACCACTAAATGTTTTCATTTAAATGTATTTCTCGGCCCTGTTACCTCACTCAAGTCCATAACATGCATTGTTGCTGCAGTAGAGAGGGAAACAAGTAGAATCATCACGCCATTATTCTGATATTAATAAGTAACATTAACTATTTTTTTAAATGTCCAGATCATGCACTACAAATCACACCCTCAGGCAGCCATCACGCAGTCACATTTCACAACAGACAGACATGATTGAAGCTCGATTTTAACCCTGAATTGGCCCCATATTTACCTTTTCTTCTTTCCTTCCCTTCAAAGTAATGCGGCCTTTCCCTATTTTTGTCAGCATTGCTGAGGACATGGTTGTCTTGTTTGAATAAACTTTACTAAATGGACAAAACTGACTTGTGGCCAATCAGCTGATCTGTACATTGTGAGCATAAAGCGCCGATTAAAACGTGCAGTGCGAGTTAACGCAACGTACAACATTTATAAAAACGCACAGTGACTGCAATCTACTCTAATTTCCTCTTTAATCCAATGTGGTTTTGCATGTTTTACTGTGTAAAGCTCAATTTTAAGTGTTTCTTCTATAATATTCCATGTGTTTCAGCTTTCATATTGCACAGTGCTTTAAGGAATTAGCTTGTTGTGAAGAAAGCAGAATTGTGACTGAAAGATAATCGATTAAAATCTCAAATCAGCTGACATAAGCCTCTGTTGTTCCAGTGCAGCACTGTGGTCATACTGGTTATGCTGAAAAACAACATTCACAGGCAGCTGCTAGAGAAATGAAAAATTTAAGTCAAGGTTGGGCGTCTTGTTGCTCGCAGACAGCGAAGCGCACGCTGCATTTCCTTCAGTCACAGCACCGCCCTGCTGTAACCTGCATACAGAAACCGAGAGACTGTGTGGGAGGATTTTTTTTATACCTAACTGATTTTACAACAAAGGTTTTACAGATTCTGGAAATGATCAAGTGTCAGTCGAAATGACCCTGACCTTCAATATTTACTAATAAAACCAGATTAACCGCAAAAATGAAACTTGAGCAAAGCGACGTTACATCAGTGTGTGTTGGACACTTCTTACCGAGAGCTAGAAACGAGCAGGCAGCAGCAGAAACGGAGTAATCGTCAGGTAGGCGTGTAAACCACCTTTACTGCAGGTCAGGGGCTCCCCATGCTATGAATGTTTATGAACCTTTTAAATAGGTCGCCTTTACTATCACTAACATTAACTTTATTTCCTACGCACAGCTCCGACAGCTGAAAACGGACAACAGGAATAGTTTGGGATTTTGCCAGATAAACGTCAGACTGTCAGTACAGTGGTTTACAAATTTGTTAACTCCTACCGGATGAACTTTGCTCAGGTGGTTTCCCCCACCGGTTGTCAGGATGGATGTGGTGGAAACCAGGGTGATAATCCTGTGGTGAAACTGTTTCTCAATCCTGCGCCCGAGCTCTGCAAAAGAAAGAAAAATCCCCATTTTCCCACACAAGTCATTTAGCCTATAATTGAGCGCTACAATGCATTTTTAAAACAAGGACATAAATCTCATCATGGGGGGAGATCATTCTTAAGATTCTGATACAAATGTAGATTTTTATGACAGCAGTGTACCTCTTGTTTTATAATTACCATCATTCTTTATGGGGTTCTTTAACTACTTAGTATCTTACCCCACTGAAGTATTTCCTTATTTTTAATGGGAAATTGTCAACCATCTTGTGCATTTGGGAATTTCTGTAGTAATGACTGCTATCTAATGGTTATTATAAATGTTTGATCAGTTACGTTATTCTTGTTCCAGAACTACTGCACGATGCGAGACGCAACATTTAATATATTAATATGGATCTGACAAGTTTAAGGCTTCAAATAAAATGTTGCCCAAATTCTCTTTGACGTTATCAATTTCCTTTGTGCATTATATCGCACTCCTTTCTGCCGACTCATAAATGTCTCGTGATGTGATTGGTGCAAAGTTTGTGTGGCGCTACACACACACAGTTATTGAGAAATGTCCGTTTCCGTGCATTCTTCATTTTGATACACAGCAGTTATATATCAGAGAACCACTATTAAACTGTGTTTACAGCTGAAACTTTCTCACAGAAAACTGAATCGACTCCGTTTCCACTGCGGCGCAGAAATCTCTTTATCTATCCAAGATACCAGGATGCCCTCACCGCTGGAATCAATCGTCTCTCACGTTAACCACTGAAAGATGCTGGATGACTACATGTTGTTTCTCAATTCAAAAAGGGAAAATACGTGTCAAATACGTAATATGTAGGTTTTCTGCAAAAACAGTACATCCAATGCTAGACGGAAAGCGTTCTTCAACCGAAGCTACACAATCCTTAAAATTAGTTATTTTAATAAACAGAAGAATGTTTGGAAATGTTTAATCTGGATCAAAACACACATGGCAAAATTGAGCCACATCCTGCAACAATTCCTGGAAAAACAAATACATCTGGATCTGCGCTACTTTACTTAAACAGGTGTTCCAGGTATCCTACTAACTAACAGGGCTGACAAACAGGCCCCGGCAACAAACATACAGTACCCTTGACCGAGGTAAAACTTCATACTGTGAAATTCGTCAAACTCTGTAAACAACGCAACATTTCACAGAATTCCCACTTGCAGTCCAGGAAAACAAAGTTTAACCCCCCTAACATTTCTACATGTTTCAAGGTCACGAGAACCCTGGTTTTAGAGCGCGTGTCAGAAATAGTTTTTTTATTTTTTTGAGTGATGTTTCTCACAGTAACAGCTTGCTCACCGTTCGACAGTGTCTGAAAAGCCCTCCCACACACACAGCAGACAGATGCAAAGAGGCCTCTGTGTGGGCAGAGCTTTGACTAAACCTGAAGCCCTTGAGGTGACAGAAGATCTGATGTGGGTGGTCAACGTTTAATCCGTCTCATCTCTTAGCTTTCACTTTTTAAAAAGAGGGATATTTATTTAAATTTGTTTTGGTGCTATTTATTTCCTCTTATACACCCGTTTTCTTGTTCGCCTCCAGCGCGCACCCCGAATTCTGTGCTGCTGCACTGACAATTTTCCCTCGAGGATTCATAATAAAGAATATCTCTGTCAAATCGCTGACGCTGCAGTAAAGTGCCTTAAAATAATAAATAAAACTCGTGTCATTCGTCACACTCTGCCTTGCATCTTTATCACAATCACACATTTTGCACTGGAGCATTCTCTGCTACCACAAATCCTAATGTTTCATTACTGAATCCTTGTTAGATCCACTTGCCTTGTTCTCACACGTTTCAATGGTAACACAATGTACAGTAGATAAGCTACAGATGAATAGAACACACCTGCAGGTTGTTTCCTCCCACCATCTTCCTTTGTTACATTTTGTATCTTTTGTACCAAGAAAAAAAAAAAAAACAGGCTTTAATTGAAAGTTCTTCGCTCTCTTGTGTAAACAGTCACTGTGGGGGGTCACTGTGTGCATCACAGGGCAGGGTTCTGCAGTATGAAAACGGACATAAAAAAAGTTAACTTATGTTGCTACTGCTGCTGCTGCTCCGGTTATTACGACTGCTAATGAAAACTAATGGTAACAATTA
Organism: Gadopsis marmoratus; assembly: GCA_036023855.1. Classification (NCBI taxonomy): domain Eukaryota; kingdom Metazoa; phylum Chordata; class Actinopteri; order Centrarchiformes; family Percichthyidae; genus Gadopsis; species Gadopsis marmoratus. Next base: position 4,181 of record JAVQJF010094723.1, read on the forward strand.
CAACATAATTACTACTATTGGACTCATTCTGACTACGACACGTCACACGAGTCTCAAGCTTAACAGGATGCAGCAACGTACACAATATAACCGGTGTTTGGATGGTTACTCTGAAACAAAATTACTCAACGGGGAAGGTATTTAGTTTTTTGTTATTCAGTACATCTCCATCAAATGCGCCGTTAAACAACTCTAAAATCCTCCACCCCCACATGCTGCAACTTTTGTATTTAACACAGGTACAAACAGAAAATGAGACATTGTGGTTTAACAGGCAGCTAGCCATTACCAACAGCTAGTTCAACGTTGACCTCGCAGTGAAAGTGCAGGGTTCACACACCCTCGAACTCTGAACAAAACCTGAGGGATTCTTGAACGTGGGCTCACTAAAGTCAAGGTCAACTTCATTGTCCATTTCTCTACATGTGTTGGTACATAAAGAGATCGAAATATCGTTTCTCACAGTCACACAGTGTACTAAAAATATGTCTTGTGAACAGTGTAAAGTGAACGCACTGCAAAATATACACATTTAGTGCACTCCACTGTGGTCTATGGCATAAAATATAGCAGCAGAAATTGAAGAGGAAGGTCACTTAAAGTGTCTGGTCCTGGATGCGGGTGTATGTGATGGGAGGGTGACATGTATTTTAGCACACTGGGGGTCAGAGGGGAGAGAATTCATCCTCCTGACAGCTTGGTGGACAAAGCTGTTCGAGTCTGGTGAGGCTTGCACGGAGGGTCCGGTACCTTCTTCCAGAAGAGCCACCGGTGGCTAAAGTTAGCAGACCAGCTGAGAACACACAGCATGTTGATACAATGCTGTGGGACATCCCTCCATCAAAGTCCCGGCAAAACAGCAAACAAGCCGAGCCCCCTTTCTGTCAAAGCAGAAGAGGATTACTGTGATTAGTAATCAAATAGATCTGAAACAATTCGTCGATCGACAAAAAAATATGAATCGTAACTATTTAAATAGTCAGTTGATTGTTGGAGTCATTTTAAAGCCCAAAACACCAATTATTCTCCGGTTCCAGGCTATCAAATGCGCAGATCTGCTACTTTTCTCCGATATATATAAAACTGTGAACTCTGTGGGTTTTGAACTGTTGGTCAGAATAAAACGAGACATTTAAAACATATCACCTTTGGGTTTCGATTTTTCAGGGTCAGGGTTTTTTTAAGACTAAAACATGAATTGATTAATCAATAAAGAAAAGAATCATTAGCTGCGACTCTGTAATCTAATTACGGACTTTCAAATTGTATTCCCCTACACTACCTGTAAATCACAGCAATTATTGTAATGCGTTAGTAAAGCATTCATGCCCAGCTCAAACATTTGAGCAGTCATCCAGTGGGCATCTGTAAATCCAGTGTCCTGAAGCTCGACTGTCAATCTAGCAGAAGGACTCTATTCAGACATCAAAAGCCAGCCAATGAGCGTTCAGCAGTACGATTAGTACGATTCCTCTCCGATTAAATTAACCTGATTGTGTGGTGTTCATTAGCGGAGCCGCAAGTTCATCAAAGTCTTTTCACAGACCACTCGCACACGATTACCTTCAAATGCTACAGTCATTTCTTTCTTGTAAATCCTGTTTTGGCACACTTCGGTTCCATGTGCCGTGAGCCATATTAAATCAGATTCCTTGCCCCGTCTGACAGAGAGCTGCATGATCTGTTCGCTCTCCAACTATAAACTACAGCCTCACAAATGACCATGCAGCCGAGTCGACCCTCTATGACTCAGTTCATATCAAGCATAAAAGCTGCGCAAGGGAAGAATATAGCACAGACACATACTGAATTACAAAAAGCAGACGCTCCCATCCCATTGTGTGTCAATCTGAGCTCCTGTTAGCTATATACTGTATATTGTGTCAAAGTTAAGAGCTTTGCATTACCCCAAACTAGACACCCAGACACAACATGACACATAATTCTCACAAGTCCTCCAACCTAAACGACAGAATGGGCCATATTGCAGTGACTCCCAAAACTGTCGAACCTTAGTTGTCATGGAAACAAGACCGTTGTGAAACAGTCGCTGCTTGGATAGGCTTAGGCACCAAAACTACTTGGTTAGGTTTAGGAAAAGATTGTGGTTTGGGTTAAAATAACTACAATAGGTTAGATAGTTGAAATAAGGCAACGTTGACTTTGGTTTCGCACGGGACGCGAACAGCAGTCTCCTGGGTGAAAGTCCTACGTTGTTCAACTAATCCATCCACTCCAACATCCTACCTCTGCAGACTCCTTTTAGGTCAACGCCTAATAATAAATGTAAATATGGGACGTAAGAAGCTGCTTCCACAGACAACCTATACAGCTGTATTTTTTGGGAGTCTACAGTCTCCACAATTCTTCTATTGCCATTTTCAGAAGGCAGCATGACTCAGCTGAAACTAGGGCCAGGAGCTGATCAGCTTAGCTTACAATAAAGACCAGAAGCAGGTGGAACTGCTAGCATGGCTCGGTCATGTCCGTCTGCATGAAATAAACAAGATATCTAATCTGATCCAACACAAACAGGGATGGGCTGAAGTCAAGATTTTACAGTTCATCACTTCTTGATTTATTAAAAGGCATAGCTTAGTGTCTGCTACTACTGACTGCACTGTTCATGACACCAAGACGAGAGAAATCTGGGAAAAAGAAATGACAGAGCTCAGAGTATGATTCATGTTATCAGTGGACTTATGTCTTCACCACAAATACAGTACATCATTTTTTCTGGATTTTCAACTTTTCAGATACAGACATGACTAATTAGCACGGTGGTAAAACAATGTGCGTCTCCAACTAGGCAACGTTATGGTTTTGTTGCATATGGAATCATTCAGGTAAAACTAGCAGTCAAACAGATCAGAGGCAGTTTATCAAAGCTTGACGTGTTATCATACCTGGCAGATTCTACCTATTGTATCCTGCACAGACAAATGTTGAAAAGTAAGACAAATTGTTTCACACAAGACACGTGCAGGAGAGGACACATCCCTTTCGACAGTAAACGGAGGCTGTGAACGAGAAGAGAGGCCTCCAGTAAAAATAGCATGTTGGCTGGATAAACAAAGCGGCTTAAAAAAAGGAAGTGAGAGGTTCAATATCAGTGACAGAGACAGTGGAGAACACAGGGAAAATCCAGTCACTGTGTTATTCTCAGTACATGGTCTACTGTGGCATATTTACAATTACCCGAGGTTCCTATACAGATCACTGGCAACGTCTACAATAGCGGAGCGAGTCCTACAACGAAAGCAAGCAACGATGAGACGTTGAAAATGTTAATGTTGTTAATGTTGTCATCGTTCTCGAGGCTAGACTTAAGTCACATTTCGTGCCACTGGATTTATGCATCTGTCTTTTGATGACACAGCCACATATTTCAGCTTAAAAAGGGGCTCCAGAGATTTACTGTAGACCTGCACTTACTTGAAAATGTGCGAGAAACAAGTAGAATACTTAAAAATCTGAAAAATCTTAACCTTTTGCATCCTACATTTTCTAGAATAGAACTGCAGAGGGTCTTTTCGTTAGACCCTTCTGTTAAAGTCTGCCTCCGTGTCTGTCCCAACATCCACAGCATCTGTGCCAATACTACTTTTGTACGCACTCAAGTCTGCGTACATTCAACGGCAGGCAGTGGAAACAAAAACCCACCTGCACACCGACGACACTTACGCCACAGATACATATTGACTAATTACACTTCAGTACGTCGACCTTCGTCAGGCATTTCACATAAGTGACAAATAGTCAGAGCAAAACAATCAGCCACCCCAATCTTTGCCTCTAGGATTATCCTGTGGAAAAATGTATAAATAAATATGAGGACTTGCACACGTGATCAGCTACAAAAGAACAGCTGCTGTCCTGATAGATGGAGATAAAGACACCTTCACTGGCAGACAGTCCTTCCCAACACTCTGTCAGCACCGTTTATGTAACGCACTATTTGTGCAGCGTGGCACGGCACATCAAACACTGCGAGATGCATAGTGTGGAATGATGCTGTTCGAGTGAGACCCCGGCCTTGGACTTGAATTCATCAGATATTTAGATGTACTGTAAAATGACATACTTTTGGCTCTAGTTCTCGGAGGAGTCAACAGGTTCGGAGTTACAGAGACTGGAGCCAGCAGCAGCAGTGACGCCATCTTGTCTAAAAGGATATGCGAGAATCACAGGTCACATACATCAGCGTTGTCATGTAAAGTCTCTATTTTATTTCCTGTTGGGGAACGAGGAAAAGGAACAAACAGGAAATGAAAATACACTTTACATTGCATTTTGTTTCCCAACAGGATCAAAAGGGTGCACATAACGAATGTCAATAAAAACAGGATTATTACATGAGATTACTAATCACTTCAGCTGAACCAATGTATTAATCTGCACCTGTATGACACCAGTCAACTGTTATATATGGTGCTCTCGCTATGGTTACTAGATTACAGCGCCACATCATTGCTGGTTGTTGGCTTCATGACCTGTCATCAATGCCACGGTAAACCCTTGTATGTCAACAGCCTAAAACTAACCGACTCGATGTACCGTACCAACCATGACACACCGTGGATGTGTGTTAATGTGTATAACTTTGAATAGTTTGTGAAGAGCTCTGTAAATATTGCTAGAATGAATGTGTTAATAATTAATACATAATGGGTACGAGTTAGGGTAAAATATATTAGATGTTGCTGGTGGTAGTTCTGCCCTGGCATATTCCACACGTCTCACGCTACAGTAGCTTAACTGCAGTGTCCGTGTTAATATAACCCCCATGCCAAGATTTTTAAATACAACACAACACAAGGATTACGTGGAAATTATGTGCCGACAGGTAAGCAGCTGTGGAAAGAGGACTGCAGTCTTGCATGTACATGTCCTACTATACCATAGTGTATATTATATTTACTGTAAAATACACAATAGTATATTTGACTGAAATTAAAGTAAACATGCTGGTGTAAAGATCTAACAAAAGTTAAAAAACATGATCTTCCAAACAAGAGCATGTGGTTTAAAAATAGATCAATTTAAATCAGAAAACTAAAGATAACATTCAGACATATACTCTATAGAGTAACTGTCCAGAACAGAAAGTCATTGTTGTCTGCATACTAGATCATAAAGTTGTCCAAGAGTTAAGATAAATACTCGATTAGCTCCTGTATTTTATAATTAGGTCCCAGATTGGGTCTAGGTTCTATACATTGGTTAAAATAATTAAAAGATTCTTATCATCATGGACCAAATAATCTTAAGAACTTCAAGGATGCAAGAGTCAGAAGTCACATCCGTCAGCACAATTTTCCTCAAGAAAAAAAAGCAAAAAAGACTGTACTGTTGACAATGTGTGCATATCATTTTTACCCAACAACAGGTACCATGTCAGGCAGGATATGGTACGGTTTCAATAGGTTTTACTCACACGCCCACTATAAAACTTTTTTTTTTCATTTTTCTGATGCACAGGTACCACGCTGCTGCAACAGACTGAACTAAAACCAAGCCACAGCCGTGAAGTGATGCTGGCACATTTTCAGAGCAATGCTTCAGTATCCTCTGTGTAAAGCAGAACAACATGCCGCTGAAATTAATCATTAATTTATCATTTCAAATCACCCAAAAACAAAACTGAATACCTGACTGATAACTTGAAACTGCAAGACTGAAACGCTTTTATTCTGTGGTGCACAATGAGAGCGACTGTAATAACGTAAACAGGAGGTGAAATCCTGACGAGTCTACATGATAAATATCTGAGATTGTGTGGGTGTGAGTGTGTGTGTGTGCGCGCGTCAGTTAAATTTCACTATCAAGAGGCTGAACTTGTCCAGAGACACACCCACACCGAAGACACAGGAAGGCCTCAGAAATCCTGACCGGTAATATGTGCAATGTGGTAATATTATGAAAACCTCATTGTCTCTGATTTTTTATTTATTTTTTTGTAATAGTTTCCTAACCACCTTTAGGAAGAATTACACTGTCCACTGCAGCAGGAACCCTTTTTGGAACGCAGGGACTTATCAAATGAATAAATGACTCAGGATCCCGTTATGTGAAATTCAAGGAACCGAACTTGGCAACAGACATGTGGAGTGTTTGATATATCACAAACCTCCATCGCAGTCTTTTAAACAACTTGTTTACCTCCATCCTTCTAGAAATGTCAAGGATTTCCAGGGCTCATAGGAAACGTGCACGACAAAGCTACAAACAAGCAAACGATGAGCGGCAAGAGAAGGGAACAAGATCTTTCACACGTCCACGTGCATGCAAATACAAACACAAACACACAGTGCTGTATTCACACACACCAGCTGCACGTTAGCACATAAGATATAGTGGCAAATACTATACACATGCATATAAATACACATGCAGATGGGTGACAAATTAAAGGAAAAAAAAAAACCCACGACGTGAGGTGTCGGGCCACCGCGGGCCTCCTGAGCAGCTTCAGTGCTGCTCTGTATAAATTCTACAAATCAATTAAGGATATTCACTCATTTGGCATTTAGGTGATGTGTTGGTGGTCAGCAGGTAACAAAATCTCATAGTACAGTTAAATTACGAAAGCGTTTACATGTGATTCACATTATTTTCATCAGAACCTTCAGTGACCCTGCATTCCCTGTACGTGTAACACACACACACAAGTACACACACTCATAGAACTGTATAAAAACAGTCAAAACTAAATGTACACATTCACAACGCATACACAAGTAGACATTGTTCAAACATGTTACGTTAATTACTAGTGATAACAATAAGAGGCGTACCGCTGTAGAAGTACCCACAATCACCACATACAGTCAGACATACGCATGTACAGACACACACACGCACACAAATATATGTACATGTACACACAGACTCGTACATATCCTGTACAAACACTGCATGTACACAAGAAAACCTACCAGAATAGTAGTAATCATGATATATGTGTAAAACACACACACACACACACACAGTAGTAGTTAATATGTAATAAGTACATACACATATGTACACATACTGAAATGACAAATACATACATGTAAAAATAATGTATAAATATATGCATACATACTATATGTACAAACACGCTGAAAAAGCAGACCAGCAAAACAACCAACAACCACATATACAAAAACACGCAATATACACACAGATTAATGCACATATACCGTGCATACATACACACATTATGTACACACATGCACAGACTCATATACATGCGCACACACAGACACAGATCAAGGCAATAAAAGTGTGTGTAAAAACACACAGACACGAAACAAGTTAGCGAGTCAAAAGAACAGTCAAACAGTAACTGATGTGATGCCACCCACGGACTCTGAACACGCAACACCGACTGAAACCATAAACATGTTTATATTTACTCATTGTCTCATTTCAGATCAGACCGAACAGACAGTGACATTTAATGTCTTTAACCACCTCATAGGAGCATTTTCAGAAACCTAACGACTGGGGTAATAATTTGGATTAGCAACAGGAACAACCAATATCTCATCGGCCAGAGTGAAATATAAAATGCAGCAACTACTGTACAGCTTTTTAATATTTCTCTCAAAGAAAAGAAATCACAATACTGAAGGAAACATTTAACCAAACAACTGGGTTGTAAGAAAGAAGAAAAAAAGAAGTGCAAGTCAAAATAACTTAAGTTCTTTCCTAAATTCCCACATTTCCTAAATTGAACTTCAACATGACTGAAATGTCAAACTGCATTTGTATCATCAGCAGAATACAACGCAGTCGACACGCCTACAGTCGAATCAGTAATCAAACCCTTCTACATGTTCCTCAACATAACATTCAGAATCATGAATTACAGCGCAACTACAGCAATCAGTCACATCAGTAAAAATAAATATCGTCCACATCGTGCGTACGTGACGTGCTGTGAAATATTGAGGCTCATTTTGAAACTGCTCGTCTCAGTCACAAACAAGAAATCTTCGAACGTGCATGTAGGACAGGAGCTGTGAAAGACAATGTAAACATATGCTCAAGAACGACAAAAGAAAGAGAGTCAGATTGTGTATTAGGATGACTGTGTGTTCCTGCAAAATGATCGCTCTTTGCACCAGAGCAGAGGGTTTTTTTACTTTGAACTGGCTGACAGCAGTGAGCACAACACCCTGATAATACATCCACCCTCATTTCACTCTTTTTTTTTTTTTTTTTCCTTTTCTTCTTTTTTTCAAACATGCATTTGTTGTTGCCGAAAAAGGTTAAAAGATTTTTTTTTTTTTTCCAGTCGAAAGTGAGTGGGTTGAACTAACATTTCAAGGCAAATTTCCCCTGGTGCTCTGGTAATATTATCACTCCAAAGCATCATAGTTTCATTATGACTTATGGATTTATTTATAAGAAGAAAACAAGTCTGACACCAATTAACACAAAATACAGTCACAGGTTCGAGCTCGTGTCAGATTGAGCAGCGTATTTTCTAACCGAGACACATCTTGAAAAACAAATTCGACGCAAATAAATGTCATGTTAGAGTTTCAGCATTCACTTCACTTTCAATATGACCAATCATTTCATAGATACAATCAAACTGTATAGAGTGTGTCAATGCTCATATTGTAGAATTTAGATTGTTTAATTTAGATTAATCAGTTACATTTCCAAATTGACAAACTATAATTTAAGTTCCAGTGTGGAATTACATTAAATATTCTTTAAGATACTAAAACTGTTTCAGAGCACTAAGCTTCTGCTATAAATAATGGATGATATATCGACAAATAGAAGTGTAGATTGTACTTAAAAAAAGAAAATAACCATTTGTCATGTCAACATTTAACACCACTCCACCCACTACACTAGAGTTTATATGTCACCTTTAAAAAGGATCATCGATCAAAGTTGCTCTCATTCTGATTCAGAGTTTCACTATTACTGGTAGTTTTATTTATTAAAAAACACAAACCCGCAGCAAGCAAACCACGCTTTGTGCACAAGTCAATGTTCAAATAATTACTTAGCAGGCTTTTCTGCACCAACATCAACAGTTTAAGTTTGTTTGTCACACTTATAGACACCCCGAGGAACATTCAGGGGCCTGTGACAGCAAAAAAACAACCAGCCCCCGACTACAATTTTCTAGCGTCCGACAAAAACAGTAAACACAAAGTCATATCAGAACTAAGGTGGACAATTTTTCCCCAGACAGCAGAGCTTAGGTTTGTCTCTGTGGGATGTAAGCAGCCATTGCCGGAGACGATCAACCCACCGACCCATTTCACAAAGTAGGCTTGAAAAACGTGACATAATCCAGCATGACTGTGCTGCCTAAAAATATAAAATGGGCAGACGGATCAGTTTTACTCTGCGCCTCTTACTACCAAAATTAGTCAGAGAGCAAAGGAGAAGACGTCTTTGATGCGATCAGGCGCGTTTCAAAAAGTAAAAAGGAAGCCGAGAGGATGAGAGAACAGTGGGTAGGAGTAGCTGAAATTATTTTCCTCTTTCTCTGCCGCTGATATTTTTAAGTTGAAAGGGGGGAGAAAAAGAAAGAAAGAGCCAGGTACAAGCAGAAAAGACTGAAGGAAGGAATCAAGATCAAAAAAACATTATTCTTATTTGAATTCAGTTTGAGAATATGAGCTCAAATTTTCTGTCCCCCACTTTTGTCTTACAAATACTTTAGGCAGAAAGACCGGCTGAAAATAAAAGATAAAATGAAAGTAATAAGAAGAAGGGAGCTGTGAATTTACAAAACTGGGAAAAACTACACCGAAGAGAAACGTGGGAAGGTTTTGATGCTTATCTCAGAAAAGGTCTGTCATTAATTCTGAATTTTATTCACCAGTCATAGTCTAAATTTCATTATGAAGCGTTAGTTTCTAAAACGTGGGCTCAGTCTGAATCATGTCACCTTTAATGCCTCATCGATCAAAGTAGTTCTCTTTTTGATTCAGTTTCACTGCACGTAGAGGAAAAGAAAAATCTACTTTTTCAACAAGAGAAAAGTGAAAGAAAAAAAAAAGTATGAAAGAGGCCCAAAATTAAAAGGGAGAGAGAGAGAGAGCGAGAAAGTAAAGTGACACAGACAACGTTGGTTAAATTGTGGTGCCTGTCGTGAGACCAGAGAAATGCGGGAGGCTGTACAGAGACAGGACGTAGGAGAGCTGCAGACTCCATTTTGAAGAAGAAAAAAAAAAAAGATGTGAAAACGACACCGCCATCTGTTGAAAGTGTGAGGTGACAACAATTATAAGTAGGCCTCGCACACCTCCACACTAACTGAATATGTCTCAAGATGACCACACCTTCATAAACATACACCATCAGTATTATTATACTTTCTGGCGCATCATGTAAAATTGTTTTCCAAATGATCAGTGAAGGAGTGCAGAGTGACTTGTGTGAGCTCTGGATCGTGGTGGTATCAACGATTAAAATCAAGTGGTTTGAACTTCCCTCATCGTGACTAATAACACGTTCTGCCTGAGTGCTGCCGGCGTAAAGAACAATACAAGAAAGTGGAGCTCGACAAAACCAAGTGGAGAGAGTTAATGAGTAATCCTCATCACCGTCCTAATTCCGTTGAGCAAGGCATTTAGCCCCAGTATGTGGTTGGTGTGGCAACAGACAGGGCGATGTGTGTAATGCATGTGTTGGACAACTTTACCAGGACGGATCAGGACTCCCCGTTTGCTGCGTAGTGCAATTTTCAACCACGTTAGTGCCTGAATAGTGAGTGTAAAACATACGTGCCGTCAAAATGTCCCACAGTATAACTAAATATGTGGCGCCCATAGCATAGACACTACATTTAGCTAAAACTCTCACCATGCTTTGCTTTTAAATAGATGTGAAAATGACACAACGCTCTGCTCTGGATGGGTCAGTCGTGTCACAGATATCCACCTGAGTGTTGGAGCACCGCATGAGAAACAGGGATCTTCCAAGGGGAAGTCAGCATGAGTTTGTTAAACCGCTACAGAGGGAGTAAGGAAGCATCTTGGATTCTATGATATTTTCATTCAGTACATTGCGGCGGTGGTGGTATTTATATCAGGAGTCAGACAAAATGGCCGACGACCTGAGCAGCTCACAGCCCGACTGAACTCACGGGCAGTTTCACTCTCACACACACACACACACACACACACACACACACACCACTCCCCAGCAACAGGCAACAATGGGAGACAACAAGCAGAACAGAACTCCATTCAAATGTGTGCCGACCAAGTGAAAGACTCGAGCAGTAATATCCCTCAGCGGTCTAATACTTGTTTTGCCATTTTTTTTATTGAATATGAGATGATCATCTGCTTTATCCATCTATTTACTACATACACATAAGATAAACGTGGAATAGATGTTCAGTTCAATTTTATTTATGTAGCTCCATACCATAACAGAGTTCTCTCATAGCACATGTTAATATTGAGCAAGTCTAGGCCAACTCCACATGTATAGACCCAACAATTCCACCATGAGCAGCACCGGGAGACAGTGGCAAGGAAACACTGCAACCTCGAGCAGAACCAGGCTCTGGGTGGGCGTCATCTGCCTCGACCGGTTGGGTATTCATGTACCCGATGCAGTGATATCACATCATTTTAACACTGCATCTCTCTACTGCAGCTGACAGTGTTTTGGGGTCTGCACTTATACTGTACATACATGACTACATACTTAAACTATGAGTTCGCAAAAGTAAACCACACAGCTGGACAACCACTGCATTAATTAGGTGGGTGTGAATGTCGTACAGTCCCTTCCAGAAATCATCCCGAGCTGTTTGACCACCCAGCAAGGACTTTTGATGATGCGTGCTGGCCATTTAGGAGACTTCTAAAGTTTCCCCCTTTTACCCCACACGACTTTTAAATGTTTAAATCAACATCAAAGTGCTCAGATATCAGACGATAACCATGATCAAAGTTGGACCTCCATATCCCACTATTTCTATCAGAGTCGCACACAGATGTCCATTGAAGAAATGTGACCACCACATAAAAGGCCTCCCTGGTGTCTCAGTGGGGCAGTTAAACATCATCAGGTGTTCCCCGTATGATGGGTGGCCTTACTGATGCAGAACAATCTGCAGTTTAGCCTTCGTCCTCTCTGCTAGAGAGAAACCTCCAATAGGTCCGGGGGCTGAGGCCAATAACAAAAATGGAAATTCCGGAGAAGCCTATAGGTAAGGCTGATATGACAACTAAAGACATTCACTGTTCATTTTACTCTGCTAGAAGAATGCAATTTGTGTCAATTAAATGATGGAAACGACATGCTGCTGTACTATATCACCACATTCAATTACACACAATCCACCATTATAACTAATTCCAGCACTACACCAACATATTGTTAGCCTGTATTTGCTGATAGTTACTTAAAGTGGAGGTCAACTAGTAAAATTGCCCATTACAGCCACTTACATTACAGTACAGAGTCTTGTTTTTCCGATTAGAGGGCAGGGACTTAATTTGAAAGACACGAAGGCTGCCGCAAAATCAGCAATTAACTGCTTGGTCTTGCCAATATTCAAGTTTCAACCACTGATGAATCACACAAGCAAATAGAGGCCGAGTCACCACCTTGGTGGCTCGTCACCTTCTCCGATTCTCTGTCAAACTGAACCAGTCAGTGTGAATATGAAAGGGCATAACATTGTTGTTTATGTGCCGACACCTCTGTCATTTTGCTACTAACTTAGTTTTAAAGTTTGACAGGCTGAGGTCTATATAGGCCATGACTAACATAATGCATTTATATATATAGAAATAAATAAAAGTGTGTGTGTTGCATTAATATGCCATGAAATGAAATGATCCAAGAGGAAACAGAACCACCTGCTGCTTCCAAGTGCAACGAAGCTTATAGATCAGTGCATCACCGACTCCCACTCTCTTCCTATATGCAAAGTGTGAAGGATCGAGAAACAATGAGACCTGAACCGTAAACCATGATCTCTCCCTTACCTTAACCTCCGACTGTGGCGTTTCAGTCCTGCATGACCCACCTCAACTACCTCCATGCAACTCCAGAGTGGTACATGCATGTAGCGCTTCAGTCACTGAAATATAATGTTGCCTCTGGTAACAAACCTAATCCAGTAAGCCATTGTGTTTGTCACCACAACGTATTTTAGAAAACAACTTAGTACTACACCAACTAAACTAGGAGACGGGACAAAAAATGTGTTGTTTGTAACGCCCAGTTTGGGTGTCCATAGCATCGACTCCATGAAAACTGTGACACCAACTTCAGGACAAAGGTGGCGTAATTCTGTACATTTATCATCAGAAAAAGATCAAGATAAAAATATCCATCAATACGCTCACAGCACAGCTTTACCCGGGTTTAACCTGCCAGCATGGCTGCAGATGTTTAGTCTAGTTCGAAAAGGCTATTTCTTTAGCAAAGGTTACTTAAACAGTAGTAAGTAGTCCATTTGTTTGGGACCATTTTTAGTCTGTTTTGGTCTCTTCGTGGAATTTGTTGACAGTAAGAATAATGTGGAATATTGCCAGCAAAGTTATCTACAGAAAACAAAAGCTACAAAAAGACCACATCAGCTGTGAAAAAGAAAAGCAGGGCAGAAACACTGCACAACACTTTTTTGTGAGCATTAAAAAAATAAATAAATAAATAACAGCCTAGATCGTCAAACACAACCGTACGGTATTGACACATTAAACATGCTGGTGCATCTTCTGACGGTAAGAGGTTGATTTGGTACGATCTGCTCTGGTGGGAGGTAAACCGACTGTTTGTGTCCTTAAGCCTTAGTGGTTCACTCCTTACAACGTGTGCTTATCAGCCTCTACATCAAAGAACAGTGTGTGTGTGTGTGTGTGTGCACACGATGTGAGAGACTGCAGGCCTCCTACGGTCTGGAAGACAAGACAACCACAAGTAGGAGAGGTCTCATGCACAGTCAAACACACCGCGGCTCAGCCTCCCCGTTGATAAGGCAGACAAAGTTAACTTGCGTTGGAAGCCGGTTGACATAATCTGACTGCATAAGGACACAACTACAGAGAAATATAACTTGACACAAAGGAGACTTGTGTGGCGTGTTCATACGGTGCTCGTTTTTTTCCTCCTTAAATTTCTGAAAAATATTGGTACTTTTCGTGTTTCACGTAAGATGACACTAATTCCAGGTCGCTATATTTCATGTGATCTGCCGTTTTCCCACAGATTGCAAATAATTACAGCAATTACACACACAGCCGCGACAAAGAATGTACTTTACTGTGGTTATAGTACAACGGCGATGAGGTAAGAGATGCAGCCGTGTTGTCGGCACCCAAAATAATCTTGCATTTATTGTATTTTCCTATGTGGTGAACCTCAATGGCAACTCCATCCGAGAACAAAAAAAAACAACAACAACTGACAACCGATTTATCAAGACCTAGCAGACTTTGCAAACTTTCCCAGAGTAAATAAAAAAAAAAAGTTTTAAAATCTCAGTTGTTGATCGAGCCTGTATCTCCCGTCGCGGCGGTGGCGACGGACGTGGCAACATTGCCAGGTGACGCTGCCCAGCAACGGCCCTTAAAGCGAGACAACAGAGTGGACTAAAAGTGGACTCATTTGCAGATATCTTAAGTTTGTTGTGCATGAGCTGAAATTCAACTTGTGTTGCCTTCAGGGTTATATACAACATTTGGGGCAAAGAAGATGAGAAAAGAAAAAAAAAAAAAAAAAAAACTTGACAGATAAATTAAACTAAGTAAAGAATTTACCAAAGACTGTGCGTTTCCTGATGATTTAAAAAATATATGCCCAAAATATATATAAATATATCATATATAAATGTAAATATATTATATATAAATGAGAAAAAAAAGTACCTAATTTAAGGCTAAATATTTTTAAATTTCATATTTTACCCCACAATAGAAACATTCAGTCATATCCATTGCATAGGTTTGTAAATACCGTCTTTTCCCACTTGATTAACCAGGGTACACCCAAATTATTTGGTGACTCGAGGCTGTGGCAAACATGAGCAGAGTGAGAGATGAGTCAAACTGTGAAAGTGGACGACATTGAAATGGCGACGAGGATTTTGGATCAGGCAAAACGCCCCCTGTGAGCTGATCCCCACCGACTGTTTTTCTTTGCACGGCCATTTCAGAATCTAAACTTTAATTTTCACCGTCTTCATCACCTCACCGTGTCTGAGACGAATTTGCAAAGTTTTCTTCACAAAAGCTTAAAAGATCAGCGAGCTAATTCGGACTATATTTATAAGTTTAATTATGATAGTTTTCATACTGAACCAGCTTTTTCCACCATATTGATGGAGTCTGACCGAACTGTTGACCACCTAACAGGTTTGACTTTAAGCAGCTGGTCACTGAAAGCGTTTTATTGAGCCTTGAAGGCCACAGGCTTTTCTCAGTCCGCCTTTCACTTGAAATGAAAACATGAAACCCAAAAAAACAGCGGTGGCTTTGTGGTACGTTTTCAGACACTGGCCAATTATCTGAGCGCACATTTTCAAACACGTGATCTTAGAAAGATAAAACATCTTTTCTGCGAGGTTGCAGCCCTCCCAGTGCAGTCCCGGAAATGGACAAAGCACGTATTTTCCAGCTCACTGGTGAGTCATGACAGTAAAAACAATAAAAACGTAGATGCCATCTTAGTCACAGCTTCAGCTCGGTCCCGTTTTGTATTTGCCAGCTGGCAGCGTTATCCGTAATTTAAAGCAGCTCAACGATGAATCAAGATGGCAGGTCCAACTGAATTAAACCGCATGTTTGTTTGTTCTGCTACAGCGTACACATCTGCTTTGTAAGTCTTATGCCCTGTTCGGTCTTTTGGAAAAAACTAAAAACGTCATCTGTGCTTGCATAAAGCACAGATGTCCATCATCCGTAATGTCCATCATTCGCTGACTATGACGCCGACTAACAGCAAGGCAGCAGCCTAAACACTCTGAACAACAATCTAGAAACTACAAAAAATGGGAACATGCACCTCAACTTCCTCAAAGAGTGACCAAACCAGGCCTGCCGTGCGTCTTGCTTGTGCCCAGGACAAGTTATTCCAGCAGATTAAACGTTAAACGGGTCATTTCTTGCCCTCTATTGACCCAGAACTACTGACCCGGTGTTCCCCAACCGTCTAAGATGAATGATATAGATATCTAATTAGCTTTTTATTTAACACATTAAATATGTGCAGTTGCCAGATTATTAGGAACACCAGCTAAAACAAACGTCCAGGTCAGTTCTTGCCGAGACCGTTTGAGAGAAGTGTTGATATGATCCTTTTACTGGCTGCAGTTTGTGCTGCTGTTGAACGGCATTGCATTATAGAGAGAGATGTTTCTATTACATTGTCCACCCCATTCATATCAACAAGGGTGGAATAAACAGAAACACCTCTCTGTATTCACAATAAAAGTTTTATTTATATAGAACTTTTTAAAAACACAGTTACAAAGTGCTTCACATACAAAAATCAAAATGAATACACAAAGAAAAGTTAATGACAATAACACCACGGCATTCGCAGTAATGCAGTCTCAGTACTATGCTTATGGCGAAAAAGACGGATTGAAATTCATCAGCAGCCGTTGACCCTCAACCGACTCTGGAAGCTGGTCCGTAATTACTTTTTTCAGAATTTTGGAAGGAGGCACAGTCAGGGCGGCCTCACTACAGGTTAAGCTGTATAACCTGGAAACTGAGTGGCGCTCGATCAGTTTAAACGTTAAATGGTGTGGTCCCTATTCTTCAGTACCACTGCTAATAAAACACGGTCGTCGGTGGTCCTACTGGGTCAGCTGTCAATCAAAGCTGTACACTGGCCCGCCCACTCAGAAGCTAAACAAAAAAAAAAAAAAAAAAAAAAGG
>JAVQJF010094731.1:0-22129 GCA_036023855.1 Gadopsis marmoratus
AGAGAGAGAGAGAGAGAGAGAGAGAAAAAAGAAGTGCTCACGCAGGGCAGGCAGTAACATCTGGAGAGTCCGCTCCGCTCCATCCAGCCCCGGGACCGACGCCTCCAGGCCTTATTCTTTACTTAGAGGCCGTGAAGCCGTTGACTTTACGCTGTTTATTGTAGCAGCCACACACTTTTATCTGATTTCTGGAAGTTTGGGGCAGAGTGGGGGGGCATTCACTGTCATAATCTGCCATGCCAAAATTAACACAATTCATAACAGCAAAGCAATATTCTACAGACGCGTCAGGATGAAAATATTACTGTTATATATTGATTTTGCTGACTTCATGTGTCAGTGTGCAGGTTGGCCAGTAGACTCTGTCCCGCCTCTCATCTCAACCCCTGGAAGTAATGAGCCTTATCATCAGAGCCCATCATCGCCGGATGAGCACTAAACAAATTGATTTAACACACCAGCGCCACCTTGTACACAGTCTTTACCTAAATTAATTAATCCAAATGAATTAACACTTCATTTATTCAAACCACAACGGTTGCCCAATTAAAATTTCATGCAGCGATTAGAGGTATGTGAAATATACATGATATCGTTAAATTTGCATAATAAATAAGGCGCTTTCCGCTGCACCGGAATTAATGTGCGTGTGTGGCCTCTAATGTGTGTCGTTACAGGCTACAACGTGCTGTTATCGGCACGAATAGACTCTGCTTTTTGGACTTTTAATGGCAGCAAATTAATCATTGTTAGTGTTTAATGTAATGCAAATCATCCGGAAAAGTGGCACAAAACCGGAACATGATAATGTAAAACAAAAACAAAAAAAGACAACACTTAAGCTCGTCCACTAAATATTTATGGCAACACTAGAAATCTCAATATGGAAAATTCACCGCAAAATATGGGCCAATATAGCCTATGGTAGCCAATATACATTCTTAAGACTGATAGTTATTGGGTGACCTGAATCATGTGATCAAAGCACTGCAAGAGATAATAGAAAATGCAGAAAAAAAACACAAGTTTCATACATTGTTTCTCATTGCATTACTATTTTATTTCCTAACTCTTACATTGCAATATTTAATTCAAAA
This sequence comes from Gadopsis marmoratus, assembly GCA_036023855.1. Taxonomy (NCBI): domain Eukaryota; kingdom Metazoa; phylum Chordata; class Actinopteri; order Centrarchiformes; family Percichthyidae; genus Gadopsis; species Gadopsis marmoratus. The sequence goes on from JAVQJF010094731.1 coordinate 1,098, forward strand.
TAGCACTGTTTTTCACGATAGTCGTGTTTATGTCTTCAGTTTTGCATGACAACATAAGCGATTACCATGTTTACTGACATGACAGACACATACAAGTAGGCTGAAAAGTGTCTCAGCACCAAACGTGATGCACTACAGTCTGTGTAACAAAAACAGCACAGAAGTGTTAGATCAATTACAACACTGAGATTTTCAGACTGTAAAGACTGGCCTTAAAAGCATTTCACTGCCACTGGGACCTACAAGAAGACTACACACAAACAAATCTGACAAACCTGTCATATTTTGCCTTAATTTATACAATATCACAACAGACAAAATGACTAACAGACACCCAAGTTACACTCGAGCATCTAATTCACAGGTTTATTCTGAGGCAACATGAAGTCAATGGTTCCCGACCAAAACACATTCGTTTCCAGTTATTAAAACCTTCACATGAGCTTTGAAAGTTTTGTGGGACTGCTTGTGTTAAAGGGACTGTGAGACTTCCTCTTTGTTGGCTGGCTGATGTTCAGTGCGTGTCTGTCTCTTGTTGTGTTCGCAGGTTTACCAGTGCAGCTGGAGGAAGAGGAGGAGGAGGAGGGGTTTACGTGGTCATGATCATGGTCTTGGCTCGCTGGACTGAGAGAGCCGGAGGGACCGGCCTTATTCTCTTCCAGTGAATCAAACAGCAAATCAAATGACAGTTCATCAGTCTGAGAGGGCCCTCCATGCCCTGCAAAGCCGGGGTCGTGGGCACCGCTCTCCCGATCTGACACCAGTGCAGCAAAACACTCCTCTGCAGAGCCTTTTGGAGCCTCTTTGTCATCCATCTGGTCACACTGCATCACAGGTTTGACACTGCGGCTTGACGAGACATGAGGGCAGGTTTGTGTTCGTGGTTCTGGCACAAGAGTGTTGTCCAGCCCTGTGGGAGGGGAGGAAGCCAGGGAGAGCTGTGATCCCCGGCTACTGGAACTCTCTCCATCCAGCATCATGGAGTCCAACTCTGAGATTTTGTCCAGGTAAGCTGCATCCATGGAGGCCTCGCTGGACATCTGAAAGCCATCAGACTCATCTCCTACAAGATTAGTGGATGTGGCTCCTTTAACTGAGCTTTCTTCACTTGGACCTGGGCATGACTGGTCATTAGATTTAGATCTCTGCCAACCACCCCAGACAGACTTAGAGGGTTCCATGTCAGTATCTGGGGACAAGCCTTTGGGGAATTTGTCGAGGCTGCTGAATTGGTTCTCCACGGTGCTGCTACTCTTTCCAGGACTGGGAAATTCTTCAAAGTCAAGCCTCCTCAGATAAGACACAGGTTTAAATGCAACTTTCTTTTCACGGATGCCCGGGCTTCTCAGAGTCAGGGACCGGAATGCAGAGGACGGAGTGGTGGGCAGAAGGTCAGAGGAGGTGCTTTCCAAATTCTTGTTTTTCTGGTCTTCAGTCAGATTCTTATTAAACTTTTTGATGTCTGCAGGTGGCAGGAACATCAAACTGTGATTTTCAGAAAATGTTTGACATTCTGCCTCTGGGTTGCTGCAGATTGACTCCCTCTCGTTGTCACTCAAGCTTCTCATCATCATGTTGATTTTCTGCTGCTGTGTGAAAGTCTGTGACTCAGCTGTGCTACTCCCACACGCTTCCTGCACTTCAAGACATCTTGTCTCAGACTTACTGACCCGAGACTCCAGGTCTTCAATGTACTGGTCATTGCGCTCCAGAGCCCTCTTCAAGTGGTCCACGTCACGCTCGTACTGCTGGATTTTAGCTTCCAGTGCTGCAACTGTGTAACGACCGAACCTGGGGACAGATCATTTTGGGCCTTTAAATTGTTCATGGATCATCACGACAGAAAGCAAAATAACATTTAGCCGAGTGACACAATTTTGTCATTTTATCATGCCCTTGATCAAGAAAATGTACATCAAGCAAGTCAGCTCATTTGAAAAGAAAGTCAAATAAAAAAGTATATAAATAAAAATGGTCTTAATTTTGTCTTTTGGAATATACATTTTGAAAGAGGTCTGTAACTGTAACTGACAGAAGTACTAACGTTAGCAGCAAGTCACTGCCTCCGACTTCAATTATTTTCATTGGAAAAACACTGAATTTAAACCGAGTTAACTCGTTATTGCCAACGCAAAATTCTCGTACATTTGTTGTCCCCGTCTTACTGAAAGTGAGTCAGAGAAAGAATCAAAAGCATTTATGACTCATTAGCACAAGAACGATACTCACTTCTGAGGAGATCTGCTCACCACCTCAGCTTTCAAGCTCATATTCTCTTGTACAAGGTCGACATTTTGAGATCGTAACGCCTTATTTGCCTGAGGATACGCAATTGTAGTATGTTACACATTGTTCCACAGAGGTAGCAAATTAACACAGCATTCATGCGATACAGGCTAACTATCAATATACTGTAGTGTTAACATTGTTCAAGTACTTCTCACATAGTATAGGTTGTATACCTCCTTGAGCTTGTCCATGTCTTTATTGCAAACATCTGCGGCAGCTTGCAGCTTGTTGGTCCATTCTTCTAGGACATGGGGGTCAACTTTTTCGTCATCCGTTTGCACTGTATTAATGCTGCCGGGATCCAAAGCAGTCTTCAGTTGCGATTCCAGACTTTGATTTTTGGATTTCAGCTCCTCATTCTCTCGGATGAGCCCTTCAATTTCCTCCTGTTAGAGACAAACGGTGTGAAACTGAAAACAGGGGTTGCACATTACTGCGCCACTGTGATACTTACAGGTTTACCACAGTGTTGAAAAGTTAGCGCAGCTGCTATTAAAACATTGTTGAACCTGAAAGCCAAACACTGTTTTGTAATCTGAAACTATGATTAATTGCTTTCACAGAATCTGCCACATTCTGTTAAAGCACAAGTATATTAGCCATTTACACAGTGTCTGCTTCAAGTCAAATAATCTAAAGAGTAGCAATAAATGCTGTACCAGATATTCTGAGTGCATCATTCAAAATAATCTGTAGCAGTGATTGGTGACTGCAATTGGAACTTGATACCCAATAGCTTAAGTTTTGTGGTGATAAACCCTTTGATAAGTCGGTTCAAGAGCATCAGCCTGCTTGTTATGGCTGTAAAAACATATGGAAATACATGGCACGATAAACTCATACCTCATACTCCCATAAGAGCAGTTCTGCTCTGGTTTTCCTGAGACAGTTCCTCATGGAAGGGTTATCACTGTGATCACTCTCATTTGTGCCTCCTATACAACAGAAATAGATGAGTACAGCAACAGATAAACAGACTTGACAACAAAACACATATTAAAGTGCTATTATAACGTCCCCCAATAATGCACGAGTTATATTACTGCAGAGCTGCCACCCAAAAACATGTAAAAAAGCATAACTTTGAAAAGTTGAGATTTAAACTGACAATAAAGTTATCTCAGACTAACAAGCCCATATGCAGAGAATTGTTGAAGATTTTGATGTGGGAAAAAAGTATCCAAGCCCTGTCCTTGTAGTGCTAAAGTAATTCACAATATTTCACATTTTGGGAAATGTTGGCTGTCTAACAAGCACATCAGTTGGATGAGAGGATTTAATATCCACTTTCTCTGCTCAACACAAAAATGGGTCCAGAACAAAATCTAGAAGAAGACAAAAACGGCTATCCTGAATCCAAAATGAAAGACGTCAGGTCAGTGTTATTTATATGAAATATCTGATCAGTATTCAAGTTCACAAGCTGGGATCAAAAGGTATTTTAGTCTAGCTCTCAGGATGAGTGTTTTTAGGGTTTTTTATCCCATTAAATAAATGGGTGCATTAGCAGAAGCAGGAACTGCAGTAATAAAAGCTCTGCTAGTGGATAACAGCCTTTAGCGTGGCTGAGCTACACGGCCGAGCTTCAGTGTGTACTGCTGTGTGACCCTAAGTGACCAGGCCAGAATAAGAACAAGGAACAGAGGAAACCATGGATTCGTGTGATCAAGAATATCATAAATCATCCGTCGTCGTCATCTTACATCTCTGCATGCAAGAACAAACACTCAATGTATGTAAACAAAAAGGTACATACATCCACTCATATCTCGCCAACCTCCTTCGGTCTCTGCCATTTTGAATGATACGTGTCTTCGTGTCCCAACAGCGGTGGGCCATAAAAGCCTGATTATAACAAATAATTTGCAAAAAAAAAAAAGTCCCTCTTGTATCAAAAGGCATTTTATAATAGGCAAGTTTATAGGTTCATCTGAATGATACAGTCCAGCTTCCCCCCATGTGGACAGTGCTGTCTGATGGGTGGGCCAGCAAACTGTTGTTTCACTCATAATCCAACAGCTGAGTACTTTTGGATAAGTACTGATTGGGGCCGTAGATCAACACTGCAACTGCCTGAACTTCCAACTGCAGCTTTTGAACAACGCGCGCTATTTAATATGATGCCATGACTACTCGGCTGTGCGCGAGGCTGCAGGCGGACGACAGCCTCGCGTTCCACCCCCTCGCCTGCTTTGTGTGGCGCTACTCACCGATGATTTCCCTGCAGGGGTTGTCTGCGGTGATGGCGACTCTGCAGGTGGGACACTGGCTGGCCTTCTTCAACCACGTATCCATGCAGGACGAACAGAACACGTGGTGGTTGCCACAGATGACCGGCTGTCTGACCTGCGCAGGGAGAAACGCCGCAGGGTTAGTGGCTAAAACTCGGCGACGGGGCAGACTGACGCCACGAGACCCCATTTGGGCTCAGTAACGTAGCAACGTCTGGTTGGCCAGGCAGCAGCGTGTCCGCGCGTAAACACACGCGACTTAGGAACATACAGGAAGTTACCTTTCCGAGACATATCTGGCACGAAATGGGCAAAGTCAGAGAGAGGGTGGACGTCTGGAAGTTGAGAGCCATGACGCTGTGACGGAGGAACACACCGCGCGCTCGCACGTAAAACACGCGCCGCCCGATGAGGAGAAATAAAGTTCCTACCAGGAAGCCGCGTCGCCGCGCGCCCAGTCTCAGTACTACGGAAAGCCGAAAGGGCCTAAAAGGCCGTACATTCGCAAACGTGTTGGCGTGTAACTAAAAACATGTACGTAAGTACGCTACTTAAGTACAATGAAGGTACTTGAACTTTAGTTGAGTAAATGCATTTTATGCTACTCTATAATTCTTTATAGTTTGTAGTTTTACTGCAATTTACTTCACAACATTTAACCGGCATCTATGGTTAAGCTACTACTACTACTACTACTACTACTACTTTGCAGATTTAGATTATTACAAATAATATATATATATACCTGTTTCAACTATTTAAGTATTTAAATTAGCCCCACCTTTAACAGCTGCAACATTAAAGATGCTAGTAAATAGTACATATATAAATATCTGTCTCTTTAGACATGAATAAAATGTCCAGCTATCTCCACTGGCTGGTCGTAACTTTGTTTGCTGTTTAGTGCTGATTAGTATGCAATAGGTTCATCAAAGGTTAGAGGTAAAACTGACTTTACAGACCGTATACCCAAATCAATGAGCTAAAAGATGTGATATAATTCTCTGGGGGTTCATCACTCTGAGCAACCCCCATTAATAGCTATTGGAAGTATTCATTTGATTTATTCCTATTGTTAATATATAAATATTGATAAGGGAAACTCAGTTAACAACTTTATGTGTTGTGCATTAGTTTTTTTTATTTAAAATAGTTTTAAAACATTCTCATATAATTTTATCCAGCATTTCTCTATTTTTTTAAGTTGACCTTCTTCAACTGATGTGCAATTTCTATGTTCCAACACTTTCACTTTCAACAATGTACTCCCCAACAGGGAGTAAGCTGTCGTATGGACCAAGTCCAGACCATATAACGTGTGGCCACTTGATGTAACCCTAAGCACACCAGAGATCTAAAAATAAAATTTGAGCCCACAATTCACAGATGTAATGTTAGTGAACTTTAAGGTGGGAACTTTACACTGAAAGTTTTGTTATTTGCATTTTCCTGACAAACATCTGACAAACTTTTGATCTGCAACATTTTCCAGATCAAAAGTCAGCTCATGGGTTTCATGGGTAAGGCAGCTTTATTACCCATAAAAATGTTCTAAAGAAACCAGTCATCCAGAGGGATGCTGAAACTGCAGTATGATTTGCATATCAGAGATGATACTGGAAAATAAATCCTAAAAATGAAACTGGAAAAGATAGTTCTAAAAGAGTTTCCAAAGGTTTAATGTGGTGAAAATAGATCAATTAACATTACACTTGCAGAGACACAGCAGCATGCAGTTGCTTTGTATTTGGCTTAAAATAAGCTTGTAAACAAATATAGCTGTTCTTGGAGTAAACTATTATTTACACAAAGTTCTGGCAAAACTGAAAGCAGACTTTACAGAGTAGGTCGCACTTACAAAACTAGGCTGCTGTTGGTCAATGTGCTCCCAATAACAACGAACAAAGTAATTTCTTAACATATTTAGCTGTGTTTTGTCATATTTATTGGTTTTCTTGTTGAAAAGCTTACATAGAAAAAACTGCAAAATGACATTTCCTTACCTAGATGCCACCAACACAGCACATCCATTCATTTAATGAAGATTGCAATGTAATATTTTGCAAGCCTTCATCTCAGGTAAATTATCTAATTTATAACAATACAGAGGGATCTAATATTAGCATAATCTCCACTACAAATATTTCAAATTACATCCACCACAGTTTAGCCCTCCACAGCCATCACTCATATCTAAACCAACATGTCCTATGGTTCATTGTATCTCAAACCAGGACATCTTCTCAGGAACTAATAGGATTAGAATTGACTGACTGACTGACTGCAAAAAAAAAAGAAGCTTTTACACTGATCCCAGTTTAAAAACATCACCAGTAGTTGTTTGGTTGTTTTCAACAGAATATTAAATGGATCACAGGCCACCACTTGTTCTCACTCATTGATAATAGCACCATGGGTTTCATGAGAACATTTGGAGTAAATGTGCACACACATTGTTTTATGTTAGCTTAATTATCACTGCATAATGAGACATTATTAAAATATATACTTTTCAAACAGCAGGTATATACAAAGATGGAAATATTCAAATATTTTTAGTAATGGTTTCTGATGGAGCTAAAAAAATAGAATCTGTATGTGTGTGTTTGCTGTGCCAGCTTTCACTTATTCGTCTCAATATCACAGATGACTTCATAGAGTACCTGACGTGCAAAATGCTGTCAGAGAGACTTTTCAGTGTGCCATAGTTAACCTGCAAATTGTAAGTGAAGTGGTTCATGAATTTGTTACTGGGGAACTCACCCTGGAATAACCAATAACAGACTAAAATGAAAGAAATACCCTTTTTCCGACAAGTCCCATTGTCCCTGCAAGATTGCATTGCTTTACAACAGGCCAGTCATTAATTGCTGACAGTCAATTAATCACAGCTGGTACAGACCGCCGCATCTATTGATCTTGTCCGAGCACTTATTTTTCATCCCTAAATGACACCGATTGTCAGATTTGACCAGCATGTGTAATGGACAGTGAAGGCGCAATGACCCGAGTGTCACTCTTACCACTGGTAGGGATCTGATCCCCTCCCCCATCTCTGGCAAATAGCATCTTTACCATTTAGCTTGGAAAGGTTTAGACTGCCCTAAGAGCACAGCAGTGAAACAGTGCGCTCTGGTGCTCAGATGACCTTTTCTGTTTAAGGCTTAATCTCTGACAAATGCTTGCTTTAATTAGCCTGATACCCCCCTGCTTAGACTACCCCCCCCCATTCCCCCCTCCTCTCTCCCTTCATCTCTAGCTCTCTACTTTCCTCTGTCTTCCCCAGTGTGTTTTTAGAAATTCTCACACATCAATGTGACATAGATATGAATGAAATGACAAGTAGCCGGAGGTGGAGCAAAATGTGGGAAATCTGCTTTTAAGGGAGTGATAAAGCAAATATGTTGTTAAAAACATACACCATAATATAAGAAGATGTCATCAGCTTTTTAGCATCATGCCTAACAAGTTCCTATTTTAGTAGAATTACAATATATTACTCATAGCAGCAACAACAGTCTAGTTTAGAGAAGGTGAAGTTTGAAACCTACATTGTAAAATGTTTAGACATAATCTCCTATTTTCTATCCTAATGCATAAATAATGAATATACAATCGTGAACATGAAATGTGACAAAAGAGAACAAAACACAGAGAAAGAGGTAATGTTGGGGAGAGAGTAAAAGAGTAAAAAGATTAGCCAGTTCGCATTAGGACGTATAAGATAACATGCAATGGCAACCTGCAGGACTCATCTATTGATTAGCCACTATCAGAGACAGTAGAAAGTGTGTGTGTGTGTGTGTGTGTGTGTGTGTCAGAATGTTGAGGCTTCAAAAGAGTGCATGAACTAGAAAGTACCTTTCAGTAATTTTAATCATAATAGCTTGATGTAATTATGTGAAAAGAAATAATTAATTATATAAATGTAAATTATAAAAAAGATGCATTTCTTCCGAAGGTGGATTGCGGAAATTCTTGCTGATCACACTGCTGAAATTAAATCCTCTTCGGAGCCTCGGCTTCATCCACAGACCGCAGCAGAACATGCATCCAGTACCAAACACAAGTAAAATAGATGCATGGCTACAAATCCTTGTTTTATTGGAAAGGGGCCTAATTATTAGGATGTAAGTCAGGCTGTGACTGCAGGGCCGTCTCCTTGATGCTCCTAGTTTATATTTATCCCCTCCTCTGCAGCTACAGCAGCAGTGCCACCATCACTACCAGCAGTGTGTGGCGCTTTTATTACATCGCCCACAGGCAGGTTCAGCCCTGTCACAGCCACACACACACACACACACACACACACACACACACACACACACAGCACGCAGGACCGGCAGCCAGTTGAGTCCCCTCCACAGCAGAGTTACCCCACATCCCCATGCAGCCCCACATGGGCCCTTGGGACAGTGGAGGGAGGGAGCGGGTATTATGGTAATACTATAGCCTGCTGCTCCCTTCCCCTTTCCTGCAGCACAGCTGGGAAGGACTATCATTACAAGTATTGTAGCAATCTGTTTAAGAGGGACACATTGGAGAGGTTGGGTGACAGAGAGAGGATGAGTGCTGCATACATAGATCACATAAATTATGATTAAAATGTGTGTGAGGGGACCAGGAATAAAATGCAAAACTTGTTATGAACACCTTATATCAAGTCCACTGTCACAATGGCCAGCTGTAAATCTCTATTTTCCCCTCTTTACTTTTTTATTTTATTAAAGGTTTCTTGTGTTGAGCTGGTCATATCTCAAGACAGCAGGCCTGTGGCATGTAAGGAATAAATAGGACATAAAGTTCTTGAATCTCTAATGCCTCATATAGCTTTACCAATCTATATTGTAGTGTGTCACGAGCTGGAAATCCATTAGAAAGTGACTGAAATCAAATACCCATGCAATGGTGCAACTGCACTGCTCTTATGGTCAAATTGCCACGATTTCATGCAAAAAATCTCCAAGCAATTACTTTTAAACACGATTGAAATCCAGGGGATCTATGGAGTCCCACAACACATGTCTAAATGCTGCTTTAAATACCCGTCTTGCAATAGATTAATGAGTATATATCAAGAAAGTTTGATCAGAATAAACAGCCTACTCCACTATTCTGGTAGCAGATTAGACCTCTTGACAGGGCAGTCAGTCACTCACTGTCAGATTAGGCTGCTCAAAGTCATTCATCTACTTGCCTTGTTTTGGAACAAAAGAGCAGACGGTGATTCAGAGCCTTCCTCAGACACCATCATCCTCACAGTATTTTTAGGAAACAGAGATATCCATTACATCCTTTTCCCCTCCCTGCGCCCTCCTTCTCGTTCTATTTCCAGCTCAGATTTGAACAGAAACTTCGATTGATAAAGCACAGAATCTATATCAGCATGCTTGAAGGGTTATTGAATATTCTGAAGATGAACTATTAAAAATGCATATTATCTCATTATTCCTGCTGCCAAATAACTGGAAACTATATATGCCACAAGACACAAAATGCTTCTCGTCCTTTTTTCCTTTCTTGACCTGACAGAGGGCATGCGAAAAGTCGAGAGGGGAGGCAGGAGAGTGGTCTTTAAAAACGGCATCAGTCCACTAATGCCCCTGAAACCTGAGCCCTTATTGAATCTGAAGGGCATTATAAGACCGGCATCCTCCACAGCCTCTGTTTAAAGGTGAGGAGTAAAGGTAGTAAAGGTATTAGTAACTATCTAACAGCAGCGTGTATGACATCATGTTGGTGAAAACACACTGATGTTTAATAGTTGTATCATGTTTTTTTCTTTGTAAAAACAACTACTAAAAGAGGGCCGGTGAAATAATGTCCAACAAAGACATTTGTCAGAAACTCCTCACCCTTACCACACACACTAGGAGGGCCTTATTAATTATTTGTAGCCACTTGACTTCATATTGTGCTGCCAGTGGCTTGGTCAAAGATTATAATTACCACTTCCCTGTTTGTATCATTTTCCATCTCCTGTGCTTTCAGTGCAGTATTACTTCTCTTGTCCCTCTCTCTCCCTCTCCTCCTCCCTCTCTCCCGTATACACAAGACCAAAAGTGCAGGCACATCATTTATTGATAAGACAAAAAGAATGTAATGAAATTATCAATGTTCTTGAATTAATTATGAACATGATTAAGAAAGCTAAAATCTCAGGAGCCGGTCTCTCATTACCCATTCACTCTTAGGGATTGCTTTCATTCAGGGAAGGAGAGGCGAAAAAGCCTTCCAGCAGAGCCCACTCCGGCTCAGCCCTTCTCCCTGTGTGCCTGTCCCCTTGTCTCTGCTGCCGGGGCTGACTGACCAACCCTTCTGACAGACCGGCTGCTGGCTCGCCCGGACGGCTCCCTTGCACCCATGCCTGTTACTGTGATGTAGCCAAGCACAGCTGGCTGCCTCGTGGCCTCTGACGTTTGCACGGAAAAGAGAGGATGTGCTCAACCTTCCTGTTCTACAGCTGCGTTCAAGCTCTGGGGTCTTGACCCTCCTAAAAAAAAAAGAAACACTCGAGGTAAGTGAAACTTCTCAGACTTCTAATTGGGCTTAATCGGCTTGTCTTTTGTAAAATATCAGTCAGTTGCAATTGTATTTGAAAATTGAAATGTCTTTGCCTCTTTTATCTGCAAGAAAGATCTCCTCCACTTTTAATTCATTACATAAAAATACTATTTGTAGTCACAGGGTCAACTCTTTTTTAATCTTTATTAATTGGAAAAAAGAATAATAATCAGTTACGGTTGTAGTATACCAGTGGGACCTAAGCTGCATGTCATGTCTGGATGAGAAAAACTCAATCAAACTACTGTCAAACTTCTGTTCTGATATAATGCATTTGTTAACTTGATTATTTTTAATTTCCCACTAGTGGTAACAAAGTGATTCTCTAGTTAAATCATTCATGAACTTGCTAATTTAGTGGCTTTTTCCCACCTATATCACGCAAGCTTCAGTCTCCTTTTTTTTTTAATTAGTCTGAATAATTTTGGAGTGAAGAGAACAAAAACGCACGTCAGCCATTCACCCAAAATGGTAATTTGTTATTTACATATAAACATGCCTTTAAATAATATTTTTAAAAATAACATGAATCTGCAGTGATCCACGTTAATGTCTTTAAATGTTTCTGATTTTGTGAGATGAATCTCTGCTGAAAGTGTCCCCTCTGAACAATATGTATAACGCCCACTTTGTAGCATGTCACTTCATTTTTATATCAGAGTAGCAGTGCACGTTAAACTAATTTCAGTGTCTATTTATCCATTTTTATTCAGTGAGAGCAAGCGAAATGCTCTGCAAGAGCTACATATCTTTGGTTCAGTGTATCTTTCTTCTGCTCAGTCACATGGGACAATATATGGGGCAATGCTCCCCAAAGTATTGGGAGTTTCAAACAAAATCTCAAACCCCACTGTCTCTTTCCTATTCACACCATCTCTCTTTACTACTGACTTTCTAGCTTTCTCTGCACGTACACACACACACACTCAAGCAAGCACAAGCCTGAATGCGCACACACATGCTTAATCATACTGTAGATACAGAAATACAAACCTATGCATTGTTTCACCTCCCAATACAAACAGAACACACACACACAGCTGTAGTATATTCACACTATTACGTACACCATGTTGTTTTCACCTTGTCTAGCTTCATGCTATGTTTAAGATAATTGGAGGTAAATGTTTAAATGATTAACAATTTAGATACAAGCCAACGCAAAGTCTGACCTATTGCCTTCATTGGAAATGGCTTTTGGCAGTTTTGTGTGAAATTCAAAGCAGCGCTGTGCTCTTGGTTCCTGCTACAGAGTAATATATATAGAGCAATTTTTCCCTCTCGAAAATTATTTCATGACTTCTGCTGCAGTATCAAAAGAACGAAAGATTCACTAGTAGACAGAGAAAACAAGAGAGAGAGAGAGATCTCAGGGGTTAATGGAAATCCTCCTGTCCTAGAGATTGATCCGAGTATTGGATCGCACATAAAGCTGCAGTTACTGGATATTACCCTGCCGCTATCGGCCTGCAGTGATGGCCTGGATAAGAAGTGCTTACCAAAGAGGATGCACCTCCAGGGCAGATACGGTTTCTCAGCCCTCTGGGAACAACAACCACATGCCTGCTGCTTGCTCAGGAACTTTCTACCTCATCGAGTAAATCCAGGGGCCTTATCAAGTTACTGGCCTACTGAACTGCTCAAAAAAAATGTTTAAACCTCAGATTTTGAGCTTCATAGGGGCAGTGCAGTCATTAAATGGCACCTGCTTTTCAAAGATAAGAGTGTTGATCATTTGGTTTGTTTGTCTTGTGTTTAATGTCGGATAGCGTGGGGTTATCGCCGATTCACTTCTGAGCAGAATGCAGTTTCGTAGCTTTTGTCTGGGTTAGATTGTAAAGTTGTGGGTTATTCTTAACAGAATTGTAAAGTTCACTTTTTGCTTCATGCAGACTTTACTACTTGTCCTGACTAATTAGTGTAAATGCTTAAAACCCTATAATGGTTCATGCTTCAAGAAATTGTCCTCAAACCAGTCCTGTCTGTATTCCCTCTTGTGGTTTTACTTCAGATCTGCATAGGGGTTAGCTGATTCCAGATCTGTGCCAAGGTGGGCCGCTCTACCCATGAGCATCTGCTGTATGTCTCTCTGTGGTATTACCCATGAAGCACCTGGCTCATGCCACACGCCAGCAACCAGAGCCCAGATGGCAGCTAAACAGGCTAATTATTTCAACACAAAACTCTGATGTCCCACACAAACACTGTGGGGCCACTTTGGCATTCTGCATTTCTCTCCATAGCTCTGCCGAAGAGGATGTCTGCCACTGAGCTATAAAGATGTCAAGTGGGTAATCACGGTCATAGACAGGCCCCGGTACAGTGCTTGGTGTCCAGATGTAAAGATGGTCATATGTGGTGTCCTTTAGAGGAACAAAGGCATTTGGCAAAGTAGGACGGTGGATTGTCTTTGCCCTTGGTGCTCATCGGTGCAGACGCATGCACATTATATTTCAGAGCTGACAATAACACAAGTTTTTGAAGCATTGCTTTGCATCCTCTCATGAGTATATCCACCACAAAAAAATGTTGATTCAGAGTGCAGTCAAGAATTCATTGCCTTGTAAGCAACTGTAACTTTTTTAGCCTGCCTGTCCCCTGGTGGCCATACAGCGGTATCGTGATGTCTCCAGGTGACACACCAAACCAGGATCATTCACTTGCCTCCTCTATAACACTGCTGGTGGATTCCTACATTTGTCAGTTTGAAGTATAGCAGCACTCGCACAGTAAATCTCGTGCGTGGACGTCAGAAACAATGTCAGCTGGCAGTTGTAAGCTCTTAACTACTCCAGCAACAGTGCACTGCAGCCTTTAACCAAATTATCCCTGGTGGTCCAGTAACCGAACAGTATCAACACCTTTATCTGACATCAGAGTTTGCAATTTCTCGGTACATCTTCTCTGAGGTTGATGAAGTGTTGCCATTAGGGCCCATCTCCTGCATCCACAGCCGCATCAGAGGAAGAATTGGTTGTGGTTGATAAAGCTGGCACTTAGAACAAGGTGCAGGCCCCAAAGCGATAACCTACTGACTCCAGCATTCATGGCTCCACCAATGGGAGGGCGGCATACATCTTGATCTATTGTTTCTTTTCAGAGAAGTGTATTGCTGGCTGTAGCCTGTGTATTTAGTATTTGTGTAGCTCTGTGTGTAGGCAAGAATAATATACCTCCATGGACTGACATGGAAAATGAGTAGAAAATTAGGAAAGGGATCAAAAAGCTAAGGAGCTTCTGGCCTCCAAAGGGTCATACGTGAGTTGATGCACACACACACACACACACAACTTTTATTTCCTAACTTCATAAATATGAAGCAGTTAATTACAAACAGGACAATTCCCTGTAAAACCCCTAAATATTGTCCAGTATGCTTTCTTGGACACAATATTTATAATGAATCTATAGTTTTAAGGACCTCTGCAATGCTCAAACAAAAATTTGGAATGAAATGTAAGACATACAGTATTGATATGAAACATATCTAACGATTCTGACTTGAAATGAATGTGTGGCAGACATTCACTGTTGGCTGTCTGAAAAGTCAGTACAAGTTAAAAGGAAGCACTAATATAGACAGAAATACGGCCATTTAAACATGGAGTAAACTGAGACCTATTGTTGTGTGTTTGTAGACTCAAACTCCGAGACAAATTAGCTGAAATAAAGCAATAAAGACTCTAATTTGTCCCAGTGCAGTTCTACCTCATCCTTTCACCCTCCTCCTCCTCTTTCCCTTTCCCTAAAGTGTGTCCCATCTGCTTTGGGGACCTCTCCCCAGCATGCAGGAGCAGGATAAGCAGACCATTTCCCTGTCAATACTTTGCTATTAGCCTCTGCAGATCCATATATCACTGAGCTTTAGGCTATGAGATGGTGTAGGGTGTTCTTCTTATCTGAATGGCCGAGGCCGAGGTTCTCCTCTCTGCCCTGCACTTTGATTTATCCAACCAGTAGGTTAATGAGAGATAGAGCCTGCCCCTTTACTCTTACCCTGAGGGGATAAAAATGTGTGCATGGGAAAGTGTGGAGTGGAGTGAGAAGGAGGATACAGGATAGTCGGAACATGCCACAAAAATGACTCAATTTATGATTCAACAGTTATCGATGGTAAGTCTAGATGATAAAGAAACTAATTGGTATAGCTGTGTGTATGTGGAACTATAAAATAGTGTACTACAAAATACTATAAAATGAATTTGGAGTCAAAACCAGGAGACAGTTATCTTATCTTAGGAAAAGGTTTAGAACAGGGGGACACAGCTAGCTTGTCCAAAGGTAACAAAGTCCATGTACCAGCACTTCTAAAGCACCCTAATTAACGCGTTATATCTTATGTATTTGATACATAGAGTATCAAAAGTATAAAAACATTTTATGGCTGAGCATGTGCCAGACTACATGCTGGGAGCAGTGCTAAACTAACTCTCTAAGCTAAGTGTAGCTTTACATTTAACAGACAAACATCAAATATCGATCTTCTCGTCTATCTCTCTGAGAGGAAGCGATTAAGAGTATTTCCCAATATGTCAAACATCAGTATCACAAACATTTTAAATATGTGAGGTAGAACACATTACAGCATAGCCCAAGCTTCAAACACTGTTTGTTGGTGCACTCAAACAACCACAACTGGCAGTTTTTACTAGTGGAAAGCCAGTGAGGGATCATGTCCTTGTAGCTGCAGTAAAAACCCCTGCTGGTTGGTTGGGGAACCTGCATGGAGGGCATGGAATCTGGGGTGTAGCTAAACCGCCCAGTGAATTTTCTGGCAGGAAAAAATGAGACACTGTGTGTATCAGAGGAAGTATATACAATATCTTTTTACACCCTTCAGCTGTGACAAGGATTACAGTACAGATGTGTTGGACATTTCAAATTAAGGAAAAGTGGAGGCAACCCAAACTATTCAAGTTAGTTTAAAAAGCAGTTATTGGGACTGTCAGGACTATAATGTACAATGCTGCCTGCTGCGGTGAGATAAAGGTTGACTAAGTGATGACGGTCCCTTCACTGTGGCAGCTTAACCCTTCACTGCATGCCGTTTTTCTTCATGTTCACGGTCAAAATGCAACACGAGAATAATAAATGATGATAAAAGACAGTCCTAAAAAGAGATTTGTAGCTTTTGAACACTGCCCTGGATCAGTGAGTTACATCGCCTGTTACATCAGTGAGTTTATGACCTGCAGATATTTGGCCTGAATCCAGGAAGAAACTGTCTAATGAGCAAGCTGTGTCAGTGTCTCTGGAAGTTTCCTCTCAGCAGTCTGCCGGTATAGTTTGCGATGTGTGTGTGTGTGTGTGTGTGTGTGTGTGTGTGTGTGTGTGTGTGTGTGTGTGGAAGCAACAGAAATGCTCTATGTTGAAGGTATTTAGCTGTGGGATAGAGAGGAAACTCACGCACAAGCACAACAGGGGAAGACAAACCACTGCCAGATAAATGTCCTACTTAGCTATTACACTGTAGTACATTTCAACAAGAAGTCAGTCTTTCTTTTTATACACACACACACCTTCCATGAAAATATCTAGCATATGGTTATATGCTCCTAGCTTGTATCCCAAGGCCTGTTTCCCAGCTGGGTCCCTGAGAGAACAGAGGGAAGATGGGGGAGAATCAGAAAAGATACAGGGAGACCAACAAGAAAAGGGGGTGCAAAGAGGAAGAGAAAGAAATAAAGAGGGAAAGAACAAGAGACAGACATAGAGATAAAGTGAGAAAGAGAAGAGGAGATGAAGGAGGTGGCCATGTGTGCCTCACATCCCTCCTCGGCCTATGGCAGATGTATTGTAGGTTCAGACTGTTAAGTACCTGATAATTAGTTTGCCTGTGAGGCATCAGTCATTGACATTTTTTGTCTGTGATTTACACTGGCTCTTAAAATGATGCTGCTGCACCCTGGGTGTACTGTATGATATCCAGTCAACAGCTGGCATTGCTCTTGTTTCAACAGGTCATTTAAATATATTCTGTCTGCTTTGTATTGATCAGGGCAGGTACTCATGGATGTTATCTTTCTCTCAAGGACAACTCAGTCACAGTTTGTACAGACACTGTTAAGTATTGACCTTGAGTCTGTCTATTGAGTCACACACAGGGAATTAAATGCATAAAAAGTAATCAATAATGATGCCATGATTATATACAGTACATACTATAACAGGATAATCATAGAAATGTATAAAAGCAGTACAATACAGATGGGGGAATTATTTTATATACAGCAGATTTTTTATCTTCTGTCTGCAACAGGGCATCTTTAATTTTTTAAACCTGTTCAACATCAAAGACCTGCAGCAACTGAAGGAGAGACCTCCATTATAATGTGAAACATGATTGGAAACCCTCATCTCACCACTGAAACTGGAACAAATGTCTGTTATAATGTGCAAAAGGTCTGTTTTTAGCATCTCATGAAGAAGATATTTTATTATTATTATTATTATTCCTGAAACAATGTGCATATTTAGCATGGTCATATAGACAAAAAGAATGAAAATACAAAATATGTTTTCTGATTAAACTATCTTGTACTGATCTGCCTCTGCAGAAAACAAGATGTTGTAAAGGTGAATATTGAATACCATAGTGGGACAAACAATACTCAAGACAAGCATAATTATTTTCTAACAACCTCTGAGAATTAGTTCAGATTCTAATTTGAAACATGCTGGGAGCTGAACGAAGCCATTTTGCATACTGCTGCTAATAATCCAACAGCCCTGCAGACATCTTCATTATTGCGATTGCTGCTCTGCATTGTCTTTTAACAGTCAATATCTTGCAAAGCAACCTTGCGTTCTGCCTCAAAAGGGTTAATATGACTCTCATGTGCCACTGCCTCAACATCCATCATGTTTCTTCGTAACCAGATCATAGCTTCAATCACAGGGAAGATTAGATAGTAGTCTATTAATCTCCCATATTAGGCAAATCCATTTGTGAAAGCAAACGGCCCAGGGAGGCCATCCTTTCACTTGTTGTCTCAAAATCTGATTAGCAAGCATAACGACATGTTGCTGAGGGTCACAGGAGTTATAGATCGGTCCTGCCTGCATCTCCTCTCTCAGTGGCTGGGGTGTTGCAAGAATGAACAATTTTATGTTCAAGGACTCATGGGAATTTCTGTTGTAGTCACCTAGTTTATTGAGCGGGCAAGACAATGGGAAGGTTGGTTCATTTGCAAAACATTGTGCAGTGTATTTTTGTGAACTTTTAGCAGAGCCTGCTCACGCTCAACATTTAGCATATTTTGCAGTTGTGGAAAAAAATTTAATAAATAACTTTGATGAATATATAGCCTAAAAATAGTTGGCATCTGCTCAGGTCTTAACACTCGTAATTCTAAGAGCAGAGTGCGAACATGTTGCATTAATAAAGAAACAGGTCACATTTGTGGCATTGTCTGGGCAGACTCGCTTTCCAGATGGAGGTCTAAATAAAAGAGTAGAAGTCCAGTCTGTGAATCTCTGCTGTGATGATGAATACATCTGTCCTTTCATAAATAGTTGCTACAGTGTGAGCTGTGGAGCAGTGGGGGAAGAAGAATTCAGATCCTTTACTTAACAAACGGTGTAAAAGTACTCTGTTAAAAGTAAAAGCAAAATGTAATGTGTCAAAAGTAAAATGACTTATTCTGCTGATTACCCTACTTGTGTAAATTCACTTGTATCCAGAGTGAATGTCAAGGCTTCTGTATAAAAGCCTAAACTGCATCTTTATTGTGTGCTATAATGAACAAAATATGCAAATAAAAATCTACTCACAGTCAAAAAATGCTCATCTTGGTCAAAAATATAGAATGTGGCTGTAGATGAACACTTTGTAATTTTTGGGTATTTCCATGTGTACCTTAAGATATATTCAGATAAATGCTCATCTGTCTGTCAAGGAAAGTTTGAAAACATTTGTGAAAACATTTGAAAATACAGACAATGCACTGAAAACGTCGTGGTCATCAATTTAAAAGCCAATCTGACTTATTATTACATTATAATAACTTATATTGACTTCATAATAGGAGGAGACAGCAGGGTCATTTTTACACAGACTGCTGGATGTTTGATCCGCAACCCATTCAGAGGTCATGTCAGCGATGAGGACGAGGATGAAGAGTATGCAGATGATGTCATTGGTCTTAATTTAGCTTTTTTTTTTTACCTCAACACACACTGGAAGAGGGCTAGCAGTAACATTCTGCCAGGTATCTGGTTTCTCTCTCTCTGACTTGGCTGGGTCAAGGAGGAGGAGGAGGAATATCCGGTTACAGCAGGGAGCAGGGAGCACGGGGACAGATCTGTTTACTTGGGGAAGTTAATTGATTGGGAGGAAAGGTGGTGAGGGGAGAAAGGAAGAAAAGTGGTGGAAGGGGCAAGGAGACGAAGGATGGGGGGTGGGGGGGTATTGATCATGTGACTGCTCCTGCCATAACCTCCGATATGCTTCTGTGCTTTTATTGCACCGTAAAGCCAAATAAGATTGTTTCTTGAAAAAACAGCAGAGAAAAACAACAAGTGCTCGATGAGAGGGGGCGAGCCGCGGCAATGAATCGTTACGATTTGGTTCACTCATTAAGATCAATTGTTACCTTTTTCATTAACACTTTGGCCTCAACAAAGGCCAATATGTTATGTCACAGAACATATTCTTCTGTACTAAGTGGGCCTGTCATCACTAACTGTATTTAGATGCATCAATACTTTCGATGCAAAACATGGGTATTTATCTGAAACAAATATTCTATGTTTTTCAATATTACTACCTTGACAAAACTCGCAAAGCCAAATTCACAAATTAATAGATTTAATCCATAAACCTTGTGGAGATTCTCTTTACTCTTGCAGCATGTGACAGTTGTCTTGTCCTGTTTATGTTGTTGATGTTGGTATTGTTGCAACAATGTTTTAATGCTGCCGTTTTGGCCAGGTCTCTCTCAAAATAGATACTTTAATCTCAGCGTGAGTTTGAGCTCATTAAATAAACTAGTATACATGTACTATAAGTATGTGAAACACATCTGTGATATTTTCAGCATGAAACTTCATTATTGGCACTGGAAATATTATAGTAGTTTGCCAAAGAAATCTCGAGTTAAGGTCGACTTACTAGCACAAAACACAGAAGCTCAGTAAAAAGCTACAACCATAAAAGCACATGTTATCGCAAGACATGATGAAGACTGTAGCGTATGGTGAAAGCTCTGGAAAATGGAACCGAGTGGATGATTGAAAGTTGTAAGTTCATTTGCAAAAATGAAGCATGACAGTCTGAGTGGATGTGTGATATTAGCTCTGCTCTGCTTTAACAGTGTCTGTTTCAATCACATTTCTATGGTCTTGTGCAGCACATGGTTACATTCTCTTTGGATATATCATTATTATCATTCTTATTACATTACTGTGAACATGTAGTAACAGGCCGAGTGCTAATACTACAAACAAAACAAAAACAACCACAGTCATGCGCATTGTGTCTGTCAGGGGAGATAGAGAAAGAGATGGAGAGCAGTGGAGTGCAGTCTGCTTGCCATCCACTTTGTATTGGATGGACCACATTAATTATTTAACTGCAGAGCTGCTAGCTATTATTACAGAAAAACAGTGGACTGCATCTGGACGCTTTCCTCGTGTTTGTATGTCAATACACACGTTGCCCTCGTGGGCTCACCAGACCACTGTGGAGCTCACATCTTAAAACAAGGCCACGCTGTATAGGTCATATATTCACAAGGCACGGTGCAAAACCTGTTCTCTGTGTGGAAACACGCAGTTAACAGGTTAATCAGATTAGATGCAGCATGTCTGAATGAATAAGAGGTAAAGAAACAAATCAAATCAAATCAAATCAAATTTTATTTATATAGCGCTATATCATAACAAAGTTATCTCATAGCACTTGTTAATATAGAGCAAGTCCAAGCCAACTCTATATCTACAGACCCA